>CAUYRH010130146.1:0-13200 GCA_963574655.1 Perodicticus potto | reverse complement strand
GAAACCAATTTACAATCACTCACACTTTCATATGAAGAATAGATCACAACTGTGGCTCAGGATGGAGGAGGGAGGAGAAGGGTGAGAGGGGAGGGGGGAGTCAGATCAAGAGAGGGTGAACGGTGGGACCACACCTATGGTGCATAATGCAAGGGTACATGTCGGATCTATTAAGTATAGAGTATAAATGTCTTAACACAATAATTAAGTAAACGAGATGAGGTATATATTAATCGGTGTGATGTAAGCGTTCCTAATTCTATATGAAATCAGCACATTATACCCCATAAATGCAGAAATGTACATATGAGCTATATATTTATGATTTAATAGAAAAATCAGGTTTTGGTAGTTAAAAATCAATGTGAATCCAAATGACATTTTTTATTGTTTCAGGTTTATTGAGGGTACAAAGAATTAATTTACACTGTTTGCATTTGTTAGGTAAAATCCCTCTTATAGTTGTGCCCTGCCCCCCAAAAATGCGTCCTACACGGTAACACCCCGTCCCCCCCTCCTCTCCCTGCTCCCTCGTTTCCTTGTCCCAGTATGAAGCCAGTAGACAATCTAATACACACACACATAAGAGAAAAACGCAAAAGATATTTTTAAGCAACTTTATCATTGACACATGATTGACATACAAAAAGCTGCACATATTTAAAGTACACATTTGGAGGTAAGCGTATACCCGTGGAACTATCACTATAATCTAAGCCATAAACCTGTCCATCACCTCCAAAAATTTACCTCTGCCCACTTTATTTTTTGTGTGATAATTTAACATCATATCAACTCTCTTAGCAAATTGTTAGGTATATAATATTGTTGACCTTTTTAATAACATTGATGGTTGTAAATATTAATTATCAGATAAATTCACTAAAAATTAAAAGAAAAACCTCATCTATTTTGTTATTATAATGGAACTACTAGGAGAAAGTGTCAATGATGTTAGTACAACATAATTTGCTCTTTTGAATGTCCCCTCCAAAAGTATGTTGAAATTTAATTGCTGTTGTGATGTTATTAAGAGGTAGGGTCTTTGGGTGGTAATTAAGTCACAAGGGCTCTGTCCTCTTGAGTGGATTAATGCCATAGTTATTGTGGGAGTTCAGCCCCTTTTTCTTGGTCATGTTATGATGCAGCAAGAAGCCCCTCATCGGATGTGGCCCCTCAGTCTTATACCTTTCAGCCTCCAGAACAATGAGCCAAATAGATACCTTTTTTTAAAATAAATTACCCAGTGTGTATTATAGCAGCAAAAAACAGACTAAGACATCTTACTAAGCTGTTCTTTGTGGAGCAAAAAGAACTGACTCTACCACCAAAACAAGCATGTGAATAAGAATTAATAATAACATTCTGAGGACTAGTCAGAGTGATACATTTTTAAATACTCGCATAATACAAGATAAAACTCAATACCCAGACAGGCTGGAATTCTTCAGAAAAAGAAGCATTGTTTTTTTCTCTTGGGGTTGGTAAGCTCATTTCTGAAAACAGCCAGGAAAAGCTTTCCTGAAGATAAAATCAACACAAAGAACAACTGAGAAGTGGAAAGCATCATTTAAGAACTTGAATCTGTTTTGTCTAACTTTTCATCCTATTTTTTAAATTTAAACCAAATTTAGTGGCTCTTTGCCTGTGTATCTTGGCAATGAAGGCGCATTGCTGTCCATGGTGAGCCTGTCCTGCTTTACAACCGTTCTTGTTTTGTAAACCTATGTTTCTCTTCCTCAACAAACTTTCTCTCATGCTTGCCTTAAAAGAAATAAACAAATCAATTTAAGTCAGCTTCCTCTTGCTTGTAAATTAATAAGTCTTGATGTGATAGTAAATATGGTGCCACGCATAATGGTACGATTGAAAGTAGCATTTAAAAGTAGTATTCATATCATGCTTTACTGTTTATTATAATACTTTCACATACATTTAACTTCAATTAATCCTTCTAGATACTTGTCAAAGAAGTTTTATCACCCATTTTAGAGTTTTTTATGGTTTTTTTTTTTTTTTTTTTTTTTTTTTGAGACAGAGCTCAAGCTGTCACCCCAGGTAGAGTGCTATGGCATCACAGCTCATAGCAAACTCCAATTCTGGGCTTAAGCAAGTCTCCTGCCTCCACCTCCCAAATAGCTGGGACCACAGGCACCCGCCACAATGCCCGGGCATTTTTTGGTTGCAGCAGTCATTGTTGTTTGGCGGGCCCGGGCTGGACTCAAACCCGCCAGCTCAGGTGTACATGGCTGGCGCCTCAGCCCACCAAGCCACAGGCACCGAGCCCGTTTTAGAGTTTTAATAATTGAGTTCTGAGAATTTTTCATGTCCTCATACTACTAAGGAATAGAGCAGAAACTTGAATTCCTGACTTTAAAAGGTATGCTGTTTCCAAAATATAGATCCTCATTAAACATATTTCACTTTATATTTTATTGACTTATTTGTTATTGCTGTTGTTTCTTATTAACAGACTTCTATGAAAAATTCTGAGCTTGTTTCAGAAAAATTTTTTTAGCAACATAGGAACTAGTACTTCCTAATTCTAAATCATGTGTTTGCTTCTAAACCTTGTTCACTTATTTTCCTTCTACGATCAGTAAACATTCATTTTATAGCAATCAAATTGCTATATTATCCCTTTAGGCACCTCCAAAATATTAGTTTAGAATCCTAAAATATTTTCAAGCAGTGGAATGCTTAAAGCATGACTGGATTCTAATCTCTGGGGCACATAGTTTTGTTTGGTTTCTGTATACCTGTCTTTAAAATAGTTTTGAACACATGGCTAGTTTCTGAATGCACATTACCATTATTTCCAGCACTCTATCTTCCCTTGTCAATGCATGCTAAGACATGTGTTATGTGAACAGCTATTACATCACTGTTAGCCTCATCATCATTTATTCTAAAAAGAAAAACTAAGAATTCCTTTTTTAGATAAGCTCAAATTTCAGAGTCTTAAATGGATGATGGATATTAAAAGCTTCCCTACAGAGTGCATGTGGCTTAATAACCTCAAGAACCTCATGAGAAAAGCAGCTCTTGGTTCTGCCCAGCAGGTTATTCTCACTTCCTTTTAGGAAAGGAAGGGTAATAGTACTTTCAACTTTGCCAACACATTATAAATGCTTTTCTCAATTACCACTTTTGTTTACTTCATTGGCTCTCTGCTTATATTTGCTAAACAAAATGCATAGAAGCCCTTTGAGACGCAGTTAACCATTGCCCCTAATGTAGAGGAAAGGACCCCAAAAGGATAAACTACTTGGCATCCACTTGAGAGGCAAGCTGTCGACTGGCGTTATTGCTAGGTTTTAGGGATTAATTGAGCAGAGGTTCAAAGTGAGAAACTAGTATTCTGGCTCTGCCTTTATAAAAGGTCTTCCCAGGGTGGCTTCATTATCCCAGAATGAAAGTAGAAAAACTGTTCCTATTAAAAATAGAGTAGATCATTGGAGTGTATTACGTAGGGAAGAAGAGATGGCGACGTGCAGCAAAGGAGTTGTGCTGAGAGTTCAGGTCATCTGTGTCACTTGGATGTACAGTCTACAACGGTGGGAATGGCCACTGAGATCACACCAAAGAAACAAGTAACAGGACTCCTGGGAGAGACAGGATAGCACTTCAGAGGACTCACAACCTGTCTGGAAAAAAACCCACAGTCACACTACCATCCATCCTCCTGCCACTACCAAGACTTGCTCCCTCCCCAAACCTTAAAAGCAAACTTTCCAAATTTATTTAACCAAGAATATTGAACTCTACTGGATGTGTGACAAACATACTTCAGTGCTTACCCTCTCAAGTGCACTGCTACCAAAATTAGAAAATAGATACATTTTTGACTGTTATTTTTTTTTTGTACCTTCATCCAGAAACTACATTTATAACCGTTGCACTTCTACTTAAAGGAATACTTTCAATATCAGGCAAACCTGGCTCTGAAACCAAAGTCAGGAAAGAAAGTAGAGTCAGTGCTCCAGGGTGTTTGATCATGATTTCTGCTTCCAGCTCTTCAGGAATACGGAAAATGCTTTTTTTCCAGCAAATAGTACCCTGCCAGTCAAAGGAGGGCAGTTTCAAAAGAGAGAGAGGAGAGCAAACAGTATCAAATGTATCAGAGAATATTAGTACTGTCAGGGGATCACTGACTTTACAGCTAAGTATATGTAGGTGACTACTGGTGCAATTTAATGATTTGTGATGAGCGTGGAGGATACAGAAGATACATCAGTAAAAACTGGGACTGTAACAAACTAACTGTTCCCAATCTTTCCTAACTCCCATTCATTATCCAACTGTCACAAAAAATATTGTTTCTAAATCTAACCACTCTATTCTTCAACAAAAAGTCTTTCAATGACTTCCTATTTATTACACAGTGTACCATATATCTGTTTTTAGCATACCTATTGATCCCTCACTACCACTCACCCTTCAACCTCCAGTTCTTACTCAAAACTTTTCCTGAACCAGTAGGTAGGATTAGAAACCCTCTTATTTGTGTTCCACTGTACCCAAAGCATAATTCTCACATACTACTGACAACATTCAATCCCATTGATATGTTTTCATGTTTATCTTTCTGAATAGCTCTTTAGGATGAACACAGTATCTAGCACATCGTAGAAATTCAATATTTAATTGTTAAAAGAGAGAAAATTAGTGGAGAAATAGAGAATAAAAATGGATGTGTAAGCTTGGAAAAAAAATATTTCCCTACAAACAAAAGCGAAGGGTAATGAATGATGTAGTAGCAAACCAACAAAATGAAAAAAAGAAGCAAACATGAACTCCATGAAAAGCTAAAATGTATACAGTGAAGGAATATTGTGTAGAAATAGGATGAATTTTCAAGTGGCCTAAGCAACTATAGTTCCGTTCTTAACTCCAAGGAGACCTGGAACTATGGTATTGGCCTTTGGCTTGTGTTGAATAAAATGTACCACTTTATTCTGTATAAATGTTTATGTTTATAACATGCAGTTTGCATTGTGACTCCCTTATTGGCACCCAATAGCAATTTATCTACATTGTTTATTGGGAATATAAATTGATAGTTTGCACCTGGTTGAACCAGTTACACAGCCTGGGTTTAACTATCGACCAGATGTGTATAAAAGATTCCTCGGGCGGGAAGCTTATGCTTGAGCACCCTAAAACCAAGATATCTCACACATATCTTGGTGAGTCATAATCCAAAGACAAAGTACAAATTGCAAAATTAAGAAAAAACCATGCAGAGTATGTCTGGGAATCTCAGACGTCTCTGATGTTTGCCTATGTTTTCTTTCTCCTACAGTATCATATTCTTTACCTTTATTAAAGCCCAATATGAATTTGTCCTGTAGAGTCCTTTCGGTTCTCTGACCTTCTGGAATTGATACAGTTGGCACAGAGAGGAGAGTATCTGGGTGAACTTATAATCTGTAATTTTAAGCGATGCTAGAGCTTTGAAGAAAAGAAAAATGAAGAGAAGGACATGACAATCCTTGATGATAGGCCAACTCCTGGATCACTTCTGCTCTGGGTTTAGGCAAATGCTGCAACTACTGAGAGGAGGAAAATCTTACCAATGGGATTGGAGATGGTAGGTTCTTAACTAAGGAGATTAACACATTCAGATAGAGGGGAAGTCAGCCAAGAATTTTGTAATTTTGGCTATTTTGAAAAGTATGAAAGTAACAGAAAGAACTGAAGCTTGTAGGTTCACCAAATTATGGCAGGAGTTCCTAAAGGAAAGGGACAATACGCCCAATGGGAATTGGGCAGATACTTCTTTTCATCAAAATGTGGCTCAGTCTGAATGAGAATCACTAAAGACTTGGTTTATGTTGAAGCCAAGATGTACAATCTTGCAGGAGGAGGGAATAATGACAAATGAAACAGAGGGGTATTTAGTCAAAGAGTTAAGTCTTTTGTGGAATGATATAAAGAACTTCCTTGGGGCACCAACCCCATGTACCAAGGGTGGTGGGTTCGAACCCAGCCCCAGCCAAACTGCAACAAAAAATAGCCAGGTTTTGTGGTGGGTTCCAGTAGTTCCAGCTACTCAGGAGGCTGAGGCAAGAGAATCGCCTAAGCACAAGCTGCCATGAGCTATGATGCCATAGCACTGTACCAAGGGAGACAGAGTGAAACTCTGTCTCTAAAAATAAATAAATAAACAAAAATAATTTTTAAAAAGAGCTTCCTTGGAAGCCTCTGCTAAAATTGTTTCTATGCATTCAGATCCAAAGAATTATTTCTCTCACATTACATACTGTCCAATGGAAGAGTGCGCTGGTCTTATTCAAGATCTTCAATTAGCTGCTACTTTTGCAAAGATGTGGCTAGAGAGTTAAATTCATAATCTGTAGAGGTGGATAAGGCAAAGGTACAGAAAACATATCTATAAAGGGAGTATTAGACACTGAATGAAATAACTTTTCTGAAGCCTCTGAAATGTTGAAAATACCAACCAATTTGGATTGGTTAGATGATGATACTGAATGACTCTCTAATTTTATGCCTTTGACTCGAGTGATGATAGTTGTTGTAATTTAAGAGTTTCCAGATGTTTGGGCTTTTTGTGTTAATCTACTAGCAAGTGAGCAGGACTATGTAAGGAAAAGCTGTCTGATCCCATAAGTAAGGTTGAATGATGGAAATGATTAGCGTTATTCAGAAAAAAGAAATAAAGAAAGAAATGAATGAAAAAACTCAGAAAAAAAAAGAAAAGAAAAACAAGACATTTAAACTGGATGGACCACATGGTTAATTTTAAAAGGAAAAGGAGGAGATAGATGGTGTAGCTACTAAAATTTTAATGGGTTACTATAAGAAAATATGTGATCAGGCTGATTTACCAATTCTGTATATCCTACCCTTGATGAATCTTAAAAATATAATGATGGCATTTTAAAAAGTCTGCAATGTTTTCCAAAGCAGTGCTCTTTAAAAGAGCATGAGTTTTAAAAGAGCGTTATTCTGAATGACACAATAGCCAGGGACTGATGGTCCACTTTTGAAGCAGGCAGTTTCAGGCGGCTCAAGTTGCCATAACAAATGCTACAGACTAGGTGCTCAGATGGCAGATGCTTGTTTCGCATGGTTCTGGAAACTGGAAGGCTAACATCAAAGTGCTGGACAATTTGGTTTAATGATAAGAGCTTTCTTCCTGTCCTGCAGATGACTGCCTTCTTGATATATCATCAAATGGTGGAGAAAGAAAGGTTTTGTCTCTCTTCCTCTTTTCATAAGGACACTAATTATATCACCCTCATGACCTCTAAATTTAACTGCCTCCCCAAAGCCCAAATTCCAAATATTGTTGGACTGGGGGTTAGGGCTTTCACATATGAA
Organism: Perodicticus potto; assembly: GCA_963574655.1. Taxonomy (NCBI): domain Eukaryota; kingdom Metazoa; phylum Chordata; class Mammalia; order Primates; family Lorisidae; genus Perodicticus; species Perodicticus potto. The sequence continues at coordinate 5,853 of CAUYRH010130146.1, read as the reverse complement.
TTTGAAGGGGGGGCATGAATATTGCATTGGTATGTAAATAAATTATCCATGGTAGTAAAGTAATTTTATTGTAATTGCTAGACATTGGTGAACAGAATATGAATATATCTTAACCTGCTACTTAAAAAGTAAAGGACAGCCAGGTATTGAGGTAGGTACCTGTTGTTTTAGCTACTTGGGAAGCTGAGGCAAGAGGATTGCTTGAAACCAGGAGTATGAGATTTTTGTAAGCAAGGCAGAGGCCATGGCACTCTAGCCTGGCCAATAAAGTGAGACTCTTTCTCAAACCACTCCCCCCACACACAAAAGAAGAAAAAGTAAAATTAAAGGACAGTATAATTAAGTGACGGAGATATGGTAAACTATTCAAAAATAAAAATATTGTTCAAATTAAGAATTAATGAATAGGCTCAGTGCCTGTGGCTCAACGGGCTAAGGCGCCAGCCACGTACACCTGAGCTGGCGGGTTCGAATACAGCCCGGGCCCTCCAAACAACAATGACGGCTGCAACCAAAAACTGGCCGGGCGTTGTGGCAGGCGCCTGTAGTCCCAGCTACTTGGGAAGCAGAGGCAAGGGACACACTTGAGCCCAGGAATTAGAGGTTGCTGTGAGCTGTGACGCCACAGCACTCTATCCAGGGTGACAGCTTGAGGCTCTGCCTCAAAAAAAAAAGGAATTAATGAATAAAATGAAAAAAAATTATATAAGTCTATTGCCCCACTCCTACCAAAATGTATTACCATCTAAATCCCGCCAATTTATTAATATAAAATAGTATAGGACATCTAGGAAGGTGGTAGAAGAATAAAGATCAAAAAAATTTAAGTTTTGATTGTAGATATGTTGGATATAGATGACTTAATATCCATAAATTTCTTGCTAATAATCTTGTGCAGCCTCTGAGGAAAGCTGTTGGATCCTGGAGGATAACTCAAGACTTTAGAGGAAAAAATAAGGAGGAGTCCAATATTATCATCTGTGCCTGACAGGGTGTTAAACTTTCAAGTTGTGCAACAATCTAAGGGAAATTGGTATTCTTGGATCAATTTGACTAATCGTTCTTTTTAGGTTCTTATTTTAAAAGAAAGTAAAATCAAATTTGTATTGAGACTCCAATACATTTCTGTGCTCATTACAGGCATATTTAAAATATCCTCCTTATGGGCAAAAACTGGTGAAAAGAAATATTGATTTGATTCAATAAAAAACTACCAGTATTCATTGCAACAGTAATGTAATTTTGTTATCTAAATCAAAAAATCAGGCTCGGCGCCTGTGGCTCCATGGGCTAAGGTGCCAGCCACATACACCTGAGCTGGTGGGTTCGTATCCAACCTGGGCCCACCAAACAACAATGACGGCTGCAACCAAAAAATGGCAAGGTGTTGTGGCGGGTGCCTGTAGTCCCAGCTACTTGGGAGGCAGAGGCAGGAGACTCTCTTGAGCCCAGGAGTTGGAGGTTGCTGTGAGCTGTGAAGCCAAAGCACTCTACCCAGGGTGACAGCTTGAGGATCTGTCTCAAAAAAAAAAAAAAAATCAACCTAAGCATGAATTTCAAACATTAGCTAATTTAATGTCCACCAGCTCAGATAGGTGGTTTCATGGCCACCATCCACATGGCTTTACTGATGAATTCTACCAGACATTTAAAGAAGAACCAGTACCAATTGTTCTCAAATTATTCCAAGGAATTAAGGAGGCAGGAAATTTTCTAACTCATTTTACAAAGCAAGGATTACTCTGATACGAAAGGAATACAAAAACACTATAAGAAAAGAAAATTATATGCCAATATTCTTCATGAATATAAATGCAAAAATTCTCAACAAAGACTGTCAAACTGAATTCAACAGCACATTAAAACAATTTATCCAAATAAAATATAAGGCCCAGGCTAAATGTTAAAATTCCTAGCAATTACATTGATGAGAGCTATCAGGGGCATTCCCTAACCAATCACAATGAGTTTTTGTCTCTGTAGATCCAAAATTAAAACAAAAGTTACAAAGATCGGTTTCTGATCTTTATACCATATACTACATATATATTTTTTGTTAGCTCTTCTTCACATAGAAACAAAAAAAGAGTCGAATTTGAATAACGCTTTGAACAGAATCAGGCTCTCTTGAAGTTTCACATGAGCCTTGACCATCAAACCCCACAATATCTAGGTGCTCAAATGATCTTACAAACGAAAGTGACTAGCAAACTCAAGATGACCAGAACCTTTAGCAAAATCCCATGACTGCCATCTAGCAATCATAGAATTTGGACAAGACTATGACCTGAAGCTGCCTCATAAGCAACATAGCCCACAGATGGCAGCTCAATGGTATAAAGTCAACACTCACTCTGGAAGCTGACTGCATTGCAGTTGATTTTTTTTCACTTTTATTTAAGAAGGAAAAGATGACTTTGCTTATTAAGTGGATTTAAAGATGTATTGATAATTAAACTAGATAATAAAAATAACATAATAATGACTTTTGCCAGTTCTTATGTAGTAGCCAATGGATTAGCCATATGGTCCAGAAAGTAGGCCTTAAAGGACTAGAAGTTAAGAAAAATCCCAGTGCAGTGATTGTGATGAAAAACTGCATGAATTTCTATAGGAAATAAATAAAAATGTCCTTTAAAAAATAAAACAAAAACAATAAATGAATGGCACTGAAAACCAACAAGTGGATATATACAGTGTGCTCACAAAATGAGTCACCATATAGGTATCCAATCAATTAATAAAAAAAGATGCATCTCCCTCTTTTACCTTCAGACCTCAAAAGGTGATTAACAATTCTTCTGTTTCTTTTAATTTTAACATTAGAGACTAAAAGCAAGTATGAGTTATCTACTGAGAGGATACAGGCAAGCTCATAGCTGGCAAACAGATTGTGTTGACTCATTACTCATGATTTCAGGTATATACTCATGAGTCTTGACAAAATAGGTATTCATTCGAGATTTGAACATGCACATGAGGCAACTGAATCAATACCTCTAGCAATATTAGAGCGCTTGAGAAAACATATGATTTCATTTTTTGTGCCCCACTTATACATCACTAATCAAGGAACCTATTTTATGGCAAGTACAGTTCAACACTGAACTAAGACAATTTTTATTGGAATTATCATGTAGTTTGCCATAACAAATCAGTAAACTTAATAAATATTGTAATGTGCAATTAAAACATACAATTGTGCTAGAGGTGTGAAGTCAGTAACAAAACACAGACTAGAAATCCCTGGACCCTCCTTCCTCCAGAGGCCACACTGATTCAATAACAGTAAGGGTACATAGTTTCTCTATTAGATATTTAGAGATCAATTGAGAGGCTCCTTCACCATGGGCAAGCACAAAAACAGCAGCATTCAAGTTGGTTTAAATTGAAAATTCATCACACCTTCTTGCTATCATTCCCACCCCTGACACAGTACTATGTGACTGGAAAGAGTCAACTCCCAGCTTCTCCCTGAGGAATAAAATATGACTTGGTTGTGTATCCAGTGTTCTGACGTTTCAGAGGGCTGTCCAAGGACTGGTTCTGTGCTGCCTGAATGTCAAGAGCTCACAGGAAAGTGCCTATTCTTCAATATACGTCATAAGTTATATCACAAAATAAGTCTCAACAAATTTAAGACTGAAATCATACCAAGTATCTTTTCTAACCGCAATGCCATAAAACTGGAAATTAATGAAAAGGAAAATGGGGGAATTTACTAATATGTGAAAATTAAACAGCAATTACAAACATACTCTTGGGTGGACTCTGTGGCTCAGTGGGTAGGGCGCCGGCCCCATATACCAAGGGTGGCGGGTTCAAACCCGGCCCTGGCCAAACTGTAACAAAACAAACAAACAAAAAGATAGCCAGGCGTTGTGGTGGGCATCTGTAATTACAGGTACTCGGGAGGCTGAGGCAAGAGAATTGCCTAAGCCCAGGAGCTGGAGGTTGCTGTGAGCTGTGACATCACAGCACTCTACCAAAGACTATAAAGTGAGACTCTGATTCAAAAGAAGAAAAAACCATACTCTTCACAACCAATGAGTCAAAAAAAAAAATCAAAAAGGAAATTATAAAAATATGAGACAAATGAAAATGGAAATACAACCTAATGTTTTGTTTCAGGAAAAGCAATAATTAAGAGGGAAATTTATAGTGGTAAAAGCTGACATAAAAAAATAAGAAAGATATGAAATAAAAATCTAACTTTATACCTCAAAGGAGTAGAAGAATACTTGGAAAAGAAGAATAAACTAAGGAAAAAAAGAATAAAAGTTCAAAAGTAGCATAAGAAAGAAAACAATAAAGATCAAAGGAGAATTAAATGAAGTCGAGAATACAAAACATTAGGGAAAAACTGATTTTTAAAAGATCAAAATTGACAAATAGCTAAACAAAAAATATATAAAATTCAAATAAATCAAAACAGAAATAAAAAAGAAGATAATACAATTAATGGCACAGAAATATAAAATAGGTCATAAGAGCCTATTATAAACAATTACATGCCAATTAATTGGGTGACCTACAAGAAACAGATAGATGCCTAGTAACATAAATGCCACCAAAACTGAATCATGAATAAATTGAAAATATGAACATATTTTCTTATTATAACTGGTAAGAATATCAAATCTATAATCAAAAACTTCCCCACAGACAAAAGCCCAAGTCCACAAGGCTTTTCTGGTGAATACTACCAAATATTTAAAGAAATAACACCACATGTTCCAAATTTTTACAAAGAAATAATAGAGAGAAAAATGTCCAACTCATTTTATGAGGCATGCATTACTCTGATACCAAAGAAAGACAAAAACACAAGAAAATTATATGTCAATATCCCTGATGAGCATAATGCAAAAATCTTCAACAAAATACCATCAAACTGAATTCAACAGCTCATTAAAAGTCTCATACGCTGTAACCAAAAATATTTATCCCCGGGATGTAGAATGGTTCTACATATGCAAAACAATCAATGTGATAAACCACTTTAATAAAACAAAAGATAAAAATCACATGATCATCTCAATAAATGCAGAAGAAACAGTGACAATAGCCAACACCATTTATATAAAAACACTAAGCATTTTTTTCAAATCTTTGTTGATCATTTGTATATCTTATTTTGAAAACCTCTCTGTTCACATGTCATTTGCCCACTTTTTAATGAGGTTATTTGTTTTATCCTTGCTGAACTGTTTGAGTTCCTCATAGACTCTGATTATTAGTCATTTGGGGGATTCACAGTGTGTGAATATTTTCTCCCATTCTGTAGGTTGTCCATTTACTCTCTTGATTATTTCTTTTGTCGTGCAGAGCTTTTTAGTTAAATTAAGTCATATTTGTTTATTTGTGATTGTGTCAAATTTGTTTTGGGGGTCTTAATCACAAATTCTCTGCCCACGGCATTGTCCAGAAGAGGTTTTTATTTTTCAGGTTTTCTTCTAGAATTTTTTATATTTTTAGGTTTTACATTTAAGTCTTTATTCCACCTTGAATTCATGTTTTGTATAGCAAGAAATAGCGATTCAATTTCATTTATCTGCATATGGCTATCCAATTTTCCCAGTTCCAATTATTGAATGGGGTGTATATTCCCCACTATGTACTTTTTAAAAGAAGATATACAAGGGTCAACAACCGTATGAAAAAATGCTCAACATCACTAAATATCAATATAAAATAAAATGACAATTAAATATCATCTTAGTCCAGTCAAAATGGCCATTACTAAGAAGTTAAAAAAAAAAAAACACAGCTATTTTCATGGGTATGGCAAAAAGGAAATGCTTATACATGATTGGTAGAAATGAAAATTAGTACAACTCCTGTGGAAACAGT
>CAUYRH010130143.1:0-20247 GCA_963574655.1 Perodicticus potto | reverse complement strand
TGGATATATACCTAGTAGAGGAATTATAGGATTGAATGGCAGGTCTAGTTTTAGATCTCTAAGTATTCTCCAAACATCTATCCAAAAGGAACGTATTAGTTTGCATTCACACCAGAAATGTAGAAGTATTCCCTTTTCTCCACATCCACGCCAACATCTCTGGTTTTGGGATTTTGTGATGTGGGCTAATCTTACTGGAGTTAGATGATATCTCAAAGTAGTTTTGAGTTGCATTTCTCTGATGATTAAGGATGGTGAGCATTTTTTCATGTGTCTGTACGCCGTGTGCCTGTCTTCTTCAGAAAAGTTTCTCTTCAGGTCCATTGCCCACCCTGACATGGGATCACTTGTTCTTTTCTTGCTAATACGTTTGAGTTCTCTATGGATTCTGGTTATTAAACCTTGGTTGGAGGCATAACCTGCAAATATCTTTTCCCACTCAGAGAGCTGTCTGCTTGCTTTACCTACTGTGTTGTTGGCTGTGCAGAAGCTTTTTAGTCTGATCAGGTCCCAGTAGTGTATTTTTGATGCTGCTTCAATTGCCTGGGGAGTCCTCCTCATAAAATATTCGCCCACGCCAATTCCTTCAAGAGTTTTCCCTGCAATTTTTTCCAGTATTTTTATAGTTTCATGTCTTAAGTTTAAATCTTTAATCCAGTGAGAGTCTACCTTAGTTAATGGTGAGAGGTGTGGGTCCAGTTTCAGTCTTCTACAGGTCACCAGCCAGTTCACCCAGCACCATTTGTTAAGTAGGGAATCTTTTCCCCACTGAAAAGATTTTAATTGGCTTGTCAAAGATCAAATAACGGTAAGTAGCTGGGTTCATCTCTTGGTTCTCTATTCTGTTCCATACATCTACCTCTCTGTTTTTGTGCCAGTACCGTGATGTTTTGATCACTATTGATTTATAGTATAGTCTGAGGTCTGGTAGCGTGATCCCTCCTGCTTTGTTTTTATTTCTGAGTAATGTCTTGGCTATTCGAGTTTTTTTCTGATTCCATATAAAACAAAGTATTATTTTTTCAAGATCTTTAAGGTATGATAATGGAACTTTAATAGGGATTGCATTAAAATTGTATATTGCTTTGGGTAGTATGGACATTTTGACAATGTTGATTCTGCCCAGGCATGAGCATGGTATGTTTTTCCATTTGTTAACATCTTCAGCTATTTCTTTTCTTAGAGTTTCATAGTTCTGTTTATAAAACCTTGTATTTGTATAGTACTGCTTTCCACAGTTTATAAAATGTTTTTATTTACAGCATTTAGACCAACTCCTCATGTTTAATAGCTACATTATGAAAGTCTGTTCATTAAAATGAATAATTCATAGCATGTATAATTATTATTTGGACCTTCACTTTATCCCCACTTTACAGATTAGAAAATCAAAGGACAAATATTTTATAAATAACTTGTGTAAGAGCAACTGAAAGTAGCTTTAGGTCTTGGTTAACAAAAATTAAAACAATCAGATACCATAGCAAGGAATGACTTGCTTAAAATCATTCTGTGGGAATTGCTCCAGTAATTTATAATGGCTTCTTAATAACTTGATATATAATGAGGGGAGGAGGCAGGTCTATATGAATGGGAGTGATAGGCCAAACTCCCCCCCCCAAAAAAAGACCAAGAACGCCTGATACTGGTTTTTTTTGTTGTTGTTGTTAATGACACACCAATGACAGTTTGCAAATATGTGTCCCAGATCTCATCAAAGCACCTGGTCACATCTCAAATCTATTTTAGGAGAGTGAAACGTAGCTAATGGAAGATATGTTATGATCTAATTCATTGTAACAAGAATGAGTTGCATGGAATAGACAAAAAGGACTTGTCTTAATGTCCCGGTGTCTTTAAGCCTCATATGCTCATGTGTTAATTGTGGGGAAAGTATAATGATTAGAACCCATGCAGGCCTATCAGAAAGCCTGGCCTGGCCTGGCCTGGCCTGGATGTTCAATAAGTTATAGCTACAAAATACCATTCTTGAAGATCACCATTTAACTCTCTGCCACTCAGGCAACTGTCCAATAATTTAATTGGTTTTGCAGATACATTAGTCACAAGAAGAGGGGGTGCCTCGAACAGCTGAGACACATAAACTTGTCATTGGAAAAGTAGATGGTCACTAGGTAAACAAAACTGTGTCTGCTGACTTAAATCTGAATGTTAATAACCAAAAGTTGCTAATTTCATTTAATCCTCAGAACAAACCCATTGAGATTATTTTAGTCTTATTTTGCAGAAGAGGAATTTATCCAAATTCATAATGACAAGGGTGAGAATTATGCACGTCTTCTGATGCAAATGCCTAGGGCATGTTGCTAGTGTCCTGCAAACAATTAATCACCACCAAGAAGATTTGATAAAATGGTGCTCTTGAACATGGAAAGCTGAAGATGAGGCTCTGGATTTCTAATAACCCAAGATGAGCCTAAAGAGGAGACCTTGAACCCTAAACAGTTTTGTCCTCAGCCATCTTTCTAGCCTACTCTAACACCATTCCTCCTCCTTAACCCATCCTTAAAGGAAATCACAGCTACTTTTATTTTTTTGTTAATTTTCCAGCTTGGTTAGGTGACTATCCTATCAACTTTTCATGAACACTGCACATCTACAATGTCAGCATTTAGAAGGTTGAGAAATGCGGGATGATTAATTGAAACGATGAGGAAAAAAACCTATGAAGAATTCTCTGAATACACAAAGAACCAGTTTATTTATGTGAGACTTTGAGAAGGGTCTTCCATATAAATGGTGCTAAGCCATTAAAAAAAAAATTATGCTACAATTGCAATGGTAATCTGGAGCTCATGTTTCCAAGCTGCTGGTTTCATAAATATAGCCCATCATTGTTCATGTGGGCCCAGGGCAGAAATAATATGTGAGACTACACAATAATAACAATTGTACTACACAAATAACCATCTCTGTGCCAGGGACTGAGCCATGAAAAGAACAAGCAGCAAGAGATTGTTAAATGCCACACACGCCCAGAGTATGATAGGACAGTTCGAAATTGTCATCACTGCTGACTTCAGTGCAGTGAGATGTCCTGGTAAGAGCCTGCATTTAGGATCGGAAAGGCCCGGGTTGCTCCAGTTTGGTCTCTGCAGCTTCTTTGTTTGTGGTTTTGGAGAAGACAGTGAACTATACCAAGCCATGGTTTCTTATCCTGTAAACTGACGGTAATAATAACATCTACATGATCATACAATTAGGATGATTAAATGAAGTTACATGTGAAAGCCTTATACCTGGCACACAGCAGACACTAGGTAAGTGCTATCTCCTTTTTCTTCCTATTGGAGAACATTTAGGGTTTAAGTAGCTAGAACACAAAAATAGAAATCATTTTTCAAAGGTTCTCAGTGGGTTTTTAAAGCTCACGTAATGGATTTTTAAATAAAATGTACGTATCCAATAGTCATATTTATTGAGTACCATAGAGTAAGGGAGATTATTACATTTATGTCTCCAAAGTGGCATCGACTTCTAGTGAGAAAGCAAATGCAGTTTTACACTTGCCCTGTTTCCTTCCTTTCCTCTCTATCCTTTAAGAAAGGCCCTGGAAGATACAAGAAACAAAAAAAGAATGCCATAAGAAAGAAAATATTTGCGCTCATAGTTGCAATTTCTTTCATCTGAAAATTTCAAAGCATTTACTCTGTAAGTAATTACTAGTTCTGCTTAACATATGTGAATGCTGTGACACCATCAAATTAAGAAGCTTGCCCTAAATCACAAGGCAAGTCAGAAGATGGGCTAGAGGCAGAACAAAGCCTGTTTGTCAGCCTTGGGCTCTAAAGTAGGGCACATGAGCGTCAACTAAAAGCTTCATGTAAGGAGGAAAAAAGTTTAGGGAAGATTCTCATTCTGTAACTTGAATCAGCGTAGGAATCAGAGCATTGGCTTCAGAGTCAAATTGACTTCAAATCTCAGCTCAATCCCTTATAAGCTGTAAACTAAGTCTTAGTTCCCTTTTTTCTTTAAAATGAGGAGAAAACTTCTCAGGGTTTGGGTGAAGTTAAATGATGCAACTTTTGTGAAAGAGCCTAGCTCACTGTCTGGCACATAGCAGGTGCTGATGATGTCGGTTCTTATAATATATGCCCCACCATACACATAATGACAAATAGACAGCTCTTTCAGTCAAAGATTTTCTAAGCCATAATCACAGCTGTGTCTCAGTGTAAAACCATGACTGTCTATTCTATTGAACATCTCACATCGTAACACCAATAGAAGATGCTTTGTTCAGGCCTTCATTACTTCTCTTTCTTGATTCTGTGCTGTCTCTCACAGCCCAAGTACAATCTATCAGCAAGTTCTGTTGGCTCAACCACCAACATCCAAAATCTTAATTCCTTTGTCAAAATACATTCCAGATCTGACCACTTCTCACTACCTCCATGGCTACTGTCTTGCTCCTAAACCACTGCTAAAACTCCTTAACTAATCTCCATGCTTCCATGATTCTGCCTATGTCCATTCTCCATATCCTAGACAAAATGGTCTTTTTAAAACAGAAATCAGATCTTATCACTTCCCTGGTTAAAACTTTACAGTAATTTCTCATCAATCTCCTGAATATTGCCTACCTTGGGGCTGGGTCCTTCCAGGTGTGTGCAAAGCACAGGAGAGCAAAATTATTCAGGGCACGCTGTGATGTTTAGTGGAAGGAAGCATGGTAGGGATGGGTGGTGTGGGTACTAGAGAAAAGGAAGGAAGAGGTGTCAGGAAATACCCAGAGGGAATCATCGCTGGGCCAGAAGAGAGAAAAATGTATCTCTCTGGAGATTTTCAAAGGTACAAAATCACAACTGGAAGCAATGAAGGATCTTTACTTTGTGTGAATGGTATTTTCAAATTAGTGGACGGGATTTTTTTTTAAGCCCAGTCAGGAATCTATTCTTCCCTTTCAAAAGAAAGTTAAGATTATTTGGGAGGCCAAGGCAAGAGAATTGCGCTAGCCGGGCGTTGTGGCTGGTGCCTGTGGTCCCAGCTGCTTGGGAGGCTGAGGTAGGAGAATCACCTAAGCCCAAGAGCTGGAGGTTGCTGTGAGCTGTGGTGACACGACACTCTACCCAGGGTGACAAAGTGAGACTCTGTCTCTAAAAAAAAAAAAAAAGAATTGCTTGAGGCCAGGAGTTCAAGACCAGCCTGGGCAATATGGCAAGATACCATCTCTACAAAAAACAAATTAAGTTGAGTTAAATTAAATTAAAAAGTCAATATTATAGGTTAAGAACCCTAACATCAGGACAGTGGTTAAAAGGATGGGCTATATTAGCTTAGCCCCCGTAAGCACAGTGCTTACGGCACCAGCCACATACACCAAAGGGGGTGGTTCAAACCCGGCCCAGGCCAGTTAAACAACAATAACAACTGCAACAAAAAAATAGCTGGGCAGTGTGGTGGGTGCCTATAGTCCCAGCTACCTGGGAGGCTGAGGCAAGAGAATCACTTAAGGCCAAGATTGGAAGTTGCTGTGGGCTGTGACGCCAAGACACTCTACCGAGGGCAACATAATGAGACTCTGTCTCAAAAAAAAAAAAAGGATGAGCTATAGAATGAAACTTGACATTGAATGATGAAGGTCTTCCACTTATAAACTATAACGTTATGGTCGCATTATTAAAAGTCTCTGAGCCTGGCTCGGTGCCTGAAGCTCAGGGGCTAGGGTGCCAGCCACATACACCAGAGTTGGCAGGTTCAAATCCAGCCCAGGCTTGCCAAACAACAACTACAACCAAAAAATAGCCGGGCATTGTGGCGGGCGCCTGTAGTCCCAGCTACTTGGTAGTCTGAGGCAAGAGAATCACTTAAGCCCAAGAGTTTAAGGTTGCTGTGAGCTATGATGCCACATCACTCTACCGAGGGTGACAAAGTGAGACTCTGTCTTAAAAAAAAAAGTCTCTGAGCCTGGGTTTTATGCAAACTACCTTAGAGAATGATTTAAAAAATTAAAAAGGGTAGCTCATGCCTATAATCCTAGCACTCTGGGAGGTCAAGGTAGGTGGATTGCCTGAGATCACAGGTTCAAGACCAGCCTAAGCCAGAGCGAGACCTCACCTCTAGAAATAGCCAGGTTTTGTGGTGGGCACCTGTAATCCCAGCTGCTTGGGAGGCTGAGAAAAGAGAATTGCTTGAGCCTAAGAGTTGAGGTTGCTGTGAACTATAACATCACTGCACTCTACCAAGGGTGACAAAGTGAGACTCTGTCTCAAAAAAAAAAAAAAAGAAAGAAAAGAAAAGAAAAATAATTAAAAAGATGGTGCTTATAAAGCACTTTACACAGTACCTGGCATGTGGAAATAAGTGCTCAACAAATGGGACTATCCCATTATGATGATGATGATTAAGAATTTGGTTATCTTTGTAAATGCCCTGTGCTTATTAGCTTTACTGATAAACACTGTCTGTGTAATTCCCCTAACAGAGATTTAAAATAAACCTGTTTGTGGAGGAAGGGCTGTGAGGTGGCAGGGCCCCCAGAGCCTGGGGAGACATTCAGGGAACAACCCCCAGCTGCTTCTCCTCCTTTTACAACAAACATTCTTTTTGACCAGAAGTCACATAGTCCATGTATACTTTCCTTTTTATCTTGCCAGCAAGCATGCAGATTTTCCTCCCTAAAATTAGTCTTTACCTGTTGTGCCAAGATTTATGTCATTTAGTAACCTTGTTTAAGATACTGTATAAATAAAGCTGTTTCCACAGTTCAGGGCTAGCTGTAGTCTTAGCTGCTCCAGCCCTTCCGATCTCATCTTTGCCTCTTGTGTGTTTTATTTCTTCTTTCTCCACTATTCCCTTTCTGGTTCAAGAAACCTGTTAGTTTTTTTTTCTTTTTTGTAGAGACAGAGTCTCATTTTATTGCCCTCAGTAGAGTGCTGTGGTGTCACACAGCTCGCAGCAACCTCCAACTCCTGGGCTTAGTCGATTCTCTTGCCTCAGCCTCCTGAGTAGCTGGGAGTACAGGCACCCACCACAATGCCCAGCTAGTTTTTTTTTGTTTTTTGCAGTTCAGCCAAGGCCAAGTTTGAACCCGTCACCTTCAGTGTATGGAGCCAGCACCCTACTTGCTGAGCCACAGGTGCTGCCCGAAACCTGTTAGATTTTAAAAGCCCAAGGAGACTCTGTCCCATTTCACAGCAACATTTGACACTAACAGATACAAAAAATGGCATATAACTTGCACTGGAGGCACTATCTACTCAATCCCCAATCCAGAAAATCAAAGTGTATATGCATAGAAGAGTAACATCACATTTTATACACCCTCCATGCTTAGTGTTTATTTTTTCTTTTCTTTTCTTTTTTTTTTTGTAGAGACAGAGTCTCACTTTATTGCCCTTGGTAGAGTGCCGTGACATTACACAGCTCACAGCAACCTCCAACTCCTGGGCTTAGGCAATTCTCTTGCCTCAGTCTCCCAAGTAGCTGGGACTACAGGTGCCTGTCACAACACCTGGCTATATTTTTTCATTGCAGTTTGGCTGGGGCTGGGTTTGAACCCGCCACTCTTGGTATATGGGGCCGGTGCCCTACCCACTGAGCCGCAGGCACCACCATGCTTAGTGTTTAAAGAAAGGTTTTTGTCATTATTATTTGTCAATGTTGTCTCTATATGCAAAGCAAGAATTTTAGCCAGTACTCAATTATAGAAGCAGGCACTTGATGTAACACTGATGAAAGAATTGACTGTGTTGAGCTTATGCAGACACACACAATGTGTCTGTATATTATACTAAATGAGTACCTTAGGAATTTTTCAAGGATGTTTTTGACACTATACAATTTTTGCCTTTCCTACTGCCTTTCAACTTTTATCTCCAGTAAGATATATCTGTTGTGGGCAGCACCCACGGCTCAGTGGGTAGGGTGCTGGCCACATACACCCAGGCTGGTGGGTTCAATCCCAGCCCGGGCCAGCTAAACAACAATGACAACTGCAATAAAAAATAAATAAATAAATAAATAAAAAATAGCCGGGCATTGTGGCAGAAACCTGTAGTCCCAGCTACTTGGGAGGCTGAGGCAAGCGAATCGCTTAAGCCCAAGAGTTTGAGGTTGCTGTGAGCTGTGACACCATGGCACTCCTACCGACGGCAACATAGTGAGACTCTGTCTCAAAAAAAAAAAGAAGGGGGTGGCGCCTGTGGGTCATCGAGTAGGGCACTGGCCCCATATACTGAAGGTGGCGGGTTCAAACCCAGCCTCAGCTGAACTGCAAAACAGAAAAATAGCCGGGCGTTGTGGCAGGCGCCTGTAGTCCCAGCTACTCGGGAGGCTGAGGCAAGAAATTCGCCTAAGCCCAGGAATTGGAGTTTGCTGTAAGCTGTGACACCACAGCACTCTACCGAGGGCAATAAAGTGAGACTCCATCTCTACCAAAAAAAAGAATACAGAGAAATAGAAATTGACACTTGTGTGCACTATTGGTGGGAATGCAAAATTGTACAGCTGCTTAGATATTTTTTAAAAATTAAAAATAGAATTACCATATGATCCAACAATTTCACTTCTGGGTTTATCGAAAGCAGGGCCTCAAAGAGATATCTGTGCACCCATGTTCCTAGCAGCATTATTAACAATAGCTAAAACATGGAAGCAACCCAAGTATCCGCAGACAGATCAACGATAAACAAAATGTGGTGTACACATACAAAGGGCTATGATCCAGCCTTAAAAAGAAAGGAAATGGCCAGTCAAGGTGGCTTACACCTGTAATCCTAACACCCTGAGAGGTGGAGATGGGTGGATTGTCTGAGCTCAGTAGTTTGAGACCAGCCTGAGCCAGAGTGAGACCCCATCTCTAAAAATAGCCAGGCATTGTGTTGGGTGCCTGTAGTCCCAGCTACTTGGGAGGCTGAGGCAAGAGAATTACTTGAGCCCAAGAGTTTGAGGTTGCTGTGAGCTATGACACCACCTCACTCTACCAAGGGCAACAAAGTGAGACACTGTCTTCAAAAAAAAGGAAGGAAATTATTCAGTACATACTACAACATGGATGAACCTTAAAGACATTATGCTAAGTGAAATAAGCCAATCACAAAAGGACAAACGCTCTATGATTCCATTCATATGAGATACTTAGAGTGGTTAAAATCATAGAGACAGGGCGGTGCCCGTAGCTCAGTGGATAGGGCGCTGGTCACATACACTGAGGCTGGCAGGTTCGAACTCGGCCCAGGCCAGCTAAAACAACAATGACAACTACCACAACAAAAACAAATAGCTGGGCATTGTGGTGGGCACCTGTAGTCCTAGCTACTAGGGAAGCTGAGGCAAGAGAATTGCTTAAGCCCAAGAATTTGAGGTTGTTGTGAGCTGTGATACCACGGTACTGTACCCCAAATGCTTGAGACGCTGTATCAAAAAAAAAATTATAGAGACAGAAACTTCAGTGCTGTCAGGAGGGTGGTTTGAAGAAATAGTGAGTTATTGTATAAGGGATATAGAATTTTGATTTTATAAGATAAAAAGACTTAAGGAGAAGAACCGTGATGATGGTTGTTCAACATCATGAATTTATTTAATACCACTGAACTGTACACTTAAAAATGGTTAAGATGGCAAATTTTATGTTATGTGTACTTTACCACATTAACAAAATTAAAGAAGGACTGACACCATGGCCCACGCCTGTAATCTTAGCATTCTGGGAGGCCAAGGCAGGCAGCTCCCTCCAGCTCAGGAATTCGAGACCAGGCTGAGCAAGAGTAAGATCCCTGTCTCTACTAAAAATAGAAAAAAATAGTCAGGCATTGTTGGGTGAGGACTGTATTCCCAACTACTTGGGAGGCTGAGGCAGGAGGATTGCTTGAACCCATGAGTTTTAGGTCTCTATGAGCAAGGCTGATGCCATGGCACTCTAGCCTGGCCAACAGAGTGAGACTATGTCTCCAAAAATAAAATAAAATAAAAATAGGGCACCAGCCCCATATGCCGGAGGCGGCGGGTTCAAACCCAGCCCTGGCCAAAAAAGAAAGAAAAATTATTATTTGGGGTATTGTGGGAAAATAGATGTAGGTAAATAAGGACAGACGTTGGTAAAACAAATATGAGATAATTACAGTAGATGGATGTGATCATGGCTTGGGGCAGGGTGTTAGCATTGAGGAAGGGATGGTAAGAAGTGGTCATACTCTGTGTATCTTGAAGGTAAGTCCCACTGGACTTGCTAAAGGATTAACTGTCAGACATGAGAGAAAGAAAAGAGTCAAAGATGATGCCAGGTTTTTGCCTGAGCAACTGGACTGATGGAATTGCCTTCAACTGAGATGAGAAAGAATATGGAAGAAACTAATTTAAAGAGAACATCAGGCTCACCCTGGTGGCTCACGCCTGTATCCCAGCACTTTGGGAGCATCACTTGAGGCCAAGAATTTAAGATCAGCTTGAGATCCCTGGTCATCTAGTGGCTAGGAAAAAAAAAATAGCTGGGTACGATGCACACTTCTAGTCCTCAGTACTCAGGAGGTTGAGGCAAGAGGATGGCTTGAGCCCAGGAGTTTGAGGCTGCAATGAGCTATGATGACACCACTGAACTCTAGCTGGAGAAACAAGAGGGAAACCCTGTTTCTAAAAAAGAAAAGAAAAGGTGAGGTCAAGAATTTGACTTCTGACTAAGTTTGACATACCTTTTAGATTACCCAGTTGAAGCATCAAGGATGCAGTCCAGAGATCAGGAGAAAGACTTGAATTAGAGATGTAAATTTGGGTGTCATCAGTAAAGCCATGAGATTGAATGAGACCATCTGAGCATCTGTAGATCCAAGAAGTCCACTGGGCCCAGGGCCGTTCCAGTGTTAGAGGTCAGAGACATGAAAAGGAACCAGCAAAGGAGACCAAGGGGATATAAAAAGAAAAAAAAAACTGAATTTAGAGAAAAATCAGGAGAGTATCTGCGTGGCATCTGTGGCTCAGTGGGTAGGGCGCTGGCCCTCTATACCGAGGGTGGAGGATTCAAACCCGGCCCCGGCCAAACTGCAACAAAAAAATAGCCGGGCATTATAGCGGGTGCCTGTAGTCCCAGCTACTCAGGAGGCTGAGACAAGAGAATCGCCTAAACCCAGGAGTTGGAGGTTGCTGTGAGCTGTGACGCTACGGCACTCTACCGAGGGTGATAAAGTGAGACTCTGTCTCTACAAAAAAAAGAAGAAAAATCAGGAGAGTATAATTTCTGTCCTTGAATCAAATGAAAAAAGTGTTTCAGGATGGAACAAGGTAGGAAGGAATGAGGAAACTTGTCCAGGCTGATCATGGGGCTAGTTGGATGAGGATTGAGAATTGCTCTCCAGAATTAGCAACATAGAGGTCTTTTGGTAATGGTTGCAACAATAGTTTCAGTGCAAAGAGAAAGCAAAGCCTCAAGAGAATGAAAAGAGAGGACTTGGACTCAGGAGATACAGATAATTCTTTTAGAGACCTTTAGCTCAAATAAACAGCAGAGAAGTGGTGTTTGGGGCAGGAATATAGAGTCAAGAGAGGTTTTGTTTGTTCCTTTTGCCGCAGAATCTCCTTCTGTTGTCCCAGGCGAGAGTGCCATAGCATCAACCTAACTCATGGCAACTTCAAACTCCTGAGCTCAAGCAATCCACCCCTTTGGCCTCCCAGAGTGTTAGGATTACAGGCTACAGGTGTGAGCAACCAGAGACAGGTTTCTTTTCTTAAAGAGATAACACAGCACTTTTTTTTTTTTTTTTTGCAGTTTTTGGCCAGGGCCAGGTTTGAACCCGCCACCTCCACTGTATCTGGTATATAGGGCCAGCGCCCTACTCCTTTGAGCCACAGGCGCCGCCCAACGCAGCACTTTTTTTAAACCAATGGGATGATCCTATAGAAAAGAAAAACTGATGATGTAGGCAAGAGAAGGAATTGCTGGAAAGGAGAGAAAAGAATCGGCTTTCAGAATACCAGAAAAAGGGCTGAGTTATAGGGGCATGGATGTACTGAGTGGGTTATCTGCTGAGAGCGAGGGAGGGAAGGAGAAGAGGCTATGGAAAGTCTGAAGAGAGAAAAGGTATGAAATAAACATTTGGAAAAAGTGGATGTAGAATGACTCCCAAGAAGCACTAAAGGTGCACTTGAGGTTAGTGGTGATGAAATAAGAATCCAGTTAACAGAGTTGTGGGGTTTTCTTCATCCACTTTCCCAAAAGGAGAGAGTAGGTGGAAGAGAGTTAGATGGTCACGGCACGGTTTTTGTGAAGCAAAATGACAAATGAGAGGAGGGACAACGGACACCCGCCACAATACCCAGTTACAGGGCCGGGTTTGAACCTGCCACCCTCGGTATATGGGGCCGGCGCCCTACTCACTGAGCCACAGGCACCACCCTGTACCAACATTTTTTCAGGGTTTATGACTCTCTCATCCCCTTACTCCTTTCCTGAAACCCCTATTGTGAATCATGTTGGGCTTTTCTTGTTAAAAACATTTCGGAAAAAGTGGTTATGTCAGCAGGAGCTTTATTTCAACTAATACATTTGAGAGAAAATCATGCGAAGGGATTTGTTGTTTTCCAAAGGCTGAAACAATAAAACCCCCAGAAAGAAAGGCAGCATCATTTCCTGCTGCCCTCAAGTGGTGGAGGCCCTAATGTCTTTTCTGTCTGTTACACTTCCAGGAAGAAATTGAGGAAGGCAAAAGAGGCTCAGGTAGATAAGAGTTAAAGGAGAGCTCACACCGTCTAAAAGAGTCACAGGGCCCACGGTAGAAAGGCCCTTACAGGTTGTCTAGTCTAACTTTCTATTCCTTTTTTTTTTTTTTTTTTTTTGTAGAGACAGAGTCTCACTTTACCACCCTCAGTAGAGCCATGTGGCATCACAGCTCACAGCAACCTCCAACTCCTGAGCTTAGGTGATTCCCTTGCCTCAGCCTCCTGAGTAGCCGGGACTACAGGCGCCTGCCACAACGCCTGGCTATTTTTTTTATTGTTGTAGTTTGGCCAGGGCCGGGTTTGAACCCGCCACCCTCAGTATATGGGGCCAGTGCCCTACCCACTGAGCCACAGGCGCCGCCTAACTTTCTATTCTTATAAAAGAGAGACCAAAACCCACCCTGGTTCTCAACAGTGAACAAAACTTCCAATTTCTCCTGTCTCTAAAAAACTATTTTGGGCAGCACCTATGGCTCAGTGGCTAGGGCACTGGCCCCATATACTGAGAGTGGTATGTTCAAACCGGGCCCTGGTTAAACTGCAACAAAAAAATAGCCAGGCATTATGGCGGGCACCTGTAGTCCCAGTTACCTGGGAGGCTGAAGCAAGAGAGTCACCTAAGCCCAGGAGTTGGAGGTTGCTGTGAGCTGTGTGACGCCATGGCACTCTACTGAGGGTGACAAAGTGAGACTCTGTTTCTACAAAAAAACCCAAAAAACTATTTTATGGGGTCGGCGCCCATAGCTCAGTGGTTAGGACACCAACCACATACACTGGGTCTGGTGGGTTCAAACTCAGCAAGGGCCTGCTAAACAACAATGACAACTACAACAACAGCAACAAAAATAGCCAGGCGTTGTGGTGGGCACCTGTAGTCCCAGCTACTAGGGAGGCTGAGACAAGAGAATCACTTAAGCTCAAGAGTTTGAGAATCACTATGTCGCTCTCGGTAGACTGCCATGCGTGGCGTCACAGCTCACAGCTCATTATACCTTTGGTATAATTTGGTTTTTGGATTTTTTTCTGTTTAAGATGTGAGATCTTGGGCGCCGCCTGTGGTTCAGTGGGCAGAGCGCTGGCCCCATATACCGAGGGTGGTGGGTTCAAACCTGGCCCCAGCCAAACTGCAACAAGAAAAATAGCCAGGCATTGTGGCAGGTGCATCAGGAGGCTGAGGCAAGAGAATCACCTAAGCCCAGGAGTCAGAGATTACTGTGAGCTATGACAGCACAGCACTCTACCGTGGCAATAAACTGAAACTCTACCTCTACAAAAAAAAAAAAAAAAGATATGAAGTCTTGATATATATGTTGCCTGACGCAACATATATATCTGAGCTGTGAGCTGTGATGCCACGCATGGCACTCTACCGAGAGCGACATAGTGAGACTCCATCTCAAAAAAAAAAAAAAAAAAAGAATATTACAAAGAATTCCCAGATGTACCAGAAGTTAATATTTTGCTACGTTCTCTGGGTATGGGTATATGCATGCATACAAATATATGGATGTATATGTTTTCCCCAAATTACTTGAACAGCAGTATTTATTCCTACTACCCTAAAAGTTTCAGTGTGTGGTTTCTAAGAACAAGGATATTCTCTTACATAGCTTTATATCCTTCCAGTATAATGATCAAATTCAGGAAATTTAAAATTGATATAATCTCTATATACAGTCCATATTCGAATTTTACTGATTGGCTCCATAGTGTCCTATATAGCGCTTCCCCTCCTCATCCAAGTTCTGATCTAATGCCTGATCTAGATAATGCATTGCATTTAACTGTCATGACTCTTTAGCCTTTATTTTCTTTTATTAATTTAATTTTAGTTTGAGGCAGAGTCTCACTGGCTAGCGTGCAATGGCATCATCATAGCTCATCAAACTCCTGAGCTCAAGCGATCCTCCTGCCTCAGTCCTGAGTAGCTGGGACTATAAGTGCAAGCCACCATGCCCAGCTAATTTTTTCTGTTATTAGTAGAGACAGGGTCTCCTTCTCACTCAGGCTGCTCTTGAACTCCTGATCTCGAGCAATCCTCCCACCTCCCTTAGCACTTCCAGAGTGGTAAGATTATAGGTGTGAGTCACTGCACCAGCCTTTTAGTCTCTTTTAATCAAGAATAGTTTCCTAGTCTTTCACTATTCCTAATGATATTCACATATTTAAAAATTACTGGCTGGGTTTTCTGTAGCATTTCCCTGTTTGGCTTTCTCTGATGTTTCATGGGGATTAGATTTACATGTAAATGTAGCAGGGAAGCAGGAATACCACCTATGTGATGTTGTGTCCTTCTCAATGTCCTATGAGGAGAAACATGGTGTCCCTTGGTCCTATCATTGATAGTACTCACTTTGATCAGTTGGTTAACGTGGTATCTGCTAGGTTTCTTCTTTGTAAAGTTAGCATTTTTCCCTATTTAAGTAAAGACTTTTATCTGTGGAGAGGTACTTTGAAACTATATAAACACTCTGTTCCTCTTTGAACTTTTGCTCGGTGGTCTCCACATTCATTGATAATTCTTATCTGAATCAATTACTGTGATAGTTACAAAATGGTGATTTTTTTTTTGTCATTCCATCAACATATTTATTTGGCATTCCACAGTAAACAAGACATTTCCTATCACTCTCATTTAATTTATTTATTTTTGAGACAGTCTCAATATGTTACCCTCAGTAGAGTGCTGTCGCGTCACAGCTCACAGCAACCTCCAACTCCTGGGCTTAGGTGATTCTCTTGCCTCAGCCTCCCGAGTAGCTGGGACTACAGGCACCCTCCACAATGCCTGGTTATTTTTTGTTGTGATTGTCAATGTTGTTTGGCAGGCTCAGGCTGGGTTTAAAACCGTCAGCTCTGGTGTATGTGGCTGGCGCCTGTAGATTTGCTCATTACAATTGGAGTGTAATTGTTTCTAGGCCATGAGGAGGAAAGAGTAATTTAATTTTACTTTTTTTGTTGTTGTTGTTGTTTGTTAGTTTGTTTGTTTTTTGCAGTTTTTGGCTGGGGCTGGGTTTGAACCCACCACCTCCAGCATATGGGGCTGGCGCCCTACTCCTCTGAGCCACAGGTGCCACCTGTTGTTTTTTGAGACAGAATCTCACTATGTTGTCCTAGGTAGAATGCTGTGGTGTCACAACTCACAGCAACCTCAAACTCCTGGGCTTAAGTGATTCTCTTGCCTCAACCTCCCAGGTTGCTGGGACTACAGGCTTCCGCCACAACTCCCAACTATTTTTTTGGTGTGATTATCATTGTTGTTTGGCAGCCCCGGGCTGGGTTTGAACCTGACAGCTCTGGTGTATGTGGTTGGCGCTCTAGCCGCTGAGCTACAGGCGCCGAGCCTTTACTCTTTTGTTTTTTTTTCAATTGGGAAATTCATTACAGATATTTTGCTTTTTTTTTTAAGCCAACTTGGGCAACATAGCAAGACCTTATCTCTATAAAAAATGAAAAGGAATTTAGAAAGTGAATACATATGAGCTTATATTTATTGATGTTACGTTGTGGCAGGAACTGCTTTAGCACTTTGTAAGTATTTAGCCTTCACAACAAATCCATATAGAAACTTGAACCCAGCTCTACCTCAGTTCTATAGATAAGGAAATTAGAGCACATGGAGATGAAGTTGCCCAAGGTTACACAGCTGGTAAATGCCACGACTTAGATTTGACCCACGGATTTCTTGGCTGTCAAGTTTATCTACTACACCATGCTATGTGGTGTCACCACCCAGGATCAAATACAGCAGTTTAATGGCTTCTCCTCCACTGGAAATTTCCAGCTCCTCACACCAAGGCCAGCACAGGCCTGTGTGACAATCCTGTGTCTACCCCTCAAATTCATCTCATGCTTCCTTTTCCTTTCCCTTTCTCCATCTACATGGCTCCCCCCACGCCCAACTTCCTTGAATATAATACGCTCTTTCCTCCCCATAGGCATTAAACATTCCTTATCTCAAATATTCTTCTCTCAGATCTTCATATGGTTGGCTCCCTCTCAATCTTCAGGTCTCATTTTAATTTTCTTTTCAAAGAGAAATTTCTTCCCATGCTATCTCTTAAGTAGCTCTCTTTCTGATATATTTTAAAGCCAGGCGCAATGGCTCACACCTGTAATCCTAGCACTCTGGGAAGCTGATACAGGCAGATTACTTGAGCTCATGAGTTTGAGATTAGCATGAGCAAGAATGAGAGACCTCCTCTATAACAAAATAGCCCAGAGTTGTGGCAGGTGCCTGTAGTCCCAGCTACTCGGAGTCTGAGACAAGAGAATCACTTATCACTTGAGCCCAAGAGTTTGAGGTTGCTGTGAGCTATGACACACAGCACTCTACCCAGGGTGACAAAGTGAGACTCTGTCTCAAAAAAGAAAAAAAAAAAAAGAATATTACCTCCATTTAGCAAATAAGGAAGGCTAGCTAGGTGGCTCACACCTGTAATCCCAGACTCTGGGAAGCCAAGGCAGGAGGATCCCTTGAGGTCAGGAGTTCAAGACTAGCCTGAGCAAGAGCAAGACTCTGTCTCTACCAAAAAAAAAAAATATATATATATATATGTATGTATGTATATAGAAAAAATAGCTGGATGTTGTGACTGGCAGCTATAGTTCCATCTACTTGAGAGGCTGAGGCAGGGGATTACCTCAACTCAGGAGTTTTGTTTTGTTTTGTTTTTTGAGATAGAGTCTCAAGCTGTTGCCTGGATAGAGTGCTATGGCATCATAGCTCATAGCAACTTCCAACTATTGGGCTCAAGCAATCCTCTTGCCTCAGTTTTTCTATTTTTAGTAGAGACAGGGTCTCATTTTTTGCTCAGGCTGGTCTCAAACTCGTGAGCTCAGGTAGTCCACCCACCTTGGCCTCCCAGAGTGCTAGGAATTATAGGTGTGAGCCACAGCGCCCAGCTTTCAACTCAGGAGTTTGGGGTTGCGGTGAGCTAGGCTGAAGCCATGGCAATCTAGCCTGGACAACAAAGGGAGACTCTGCTTCTCAAAAAAAATTAAATAAATACAGGAAGTGGGGCTCAGTGAGGTAAAGTGCCATGTCCATGGGTCCACATACATGAAATAAGAGCCATCGCGAGTTCCTGGGTCTCTGGACTCCCACTCATGAGCTCTTTTCACTGCTAGTATCTTGCTGCCTCATCTCCTTCCTGGGACTTTAATCTTGAATCACAGCGCAGGAGATTTATAAGGACAGCCATTTGAATGTCCAGTGAAAAGTTCTAAAAGAGGCTCGGCGCCTGTGGCTCAACGGGATAAGGGGCCAGCCACATCCAGCCCAGGCCCGCCAAACAACAATGATGGCTGCAACCAAAAAATGGCCAGCGTTGTGGCGGGCACCTGTAATCCTAACTACTTGGGAGGCGGAGGCAGGAGACTCGCTTGAGCCCAGGAATTGGAGGTTGCTGTGACCTGTGATGCCACAGTACTCTATCCAGGGTGACAGCTTGAGGCTCTGTCTCAAAAAAGAAAGAAAAGTTCTAAAAGAGTTTGATGATAATTGAAATTTCCTATAAGACAGCACTAGACGGGGGCTATATGGGTTCCGGGATCCTGATGTATTCATCAAGTTCCTAAGTATTTATGATGTACCTACTGTGTGCCAAGTACCCTGCCTTACCTCAGGTCAACCTCTCAGCTTTCATGTAAGGTAAATATTATTACAATTCCCACTTTACAGTTGAGACTTAAGAAACTAGGTCACTGGAGCAAAGTTCAAGGTCTAGTAAATGGCCGTGCTGGAATACTAATTTAGGTACGTGTGACTCTAAAGTTGATCTCTCTTATATAAAATATTAGCTCCTTTCTCATGATCAGCTTGGTCAATTTGGACAATGTACTTAATTTATGTGACCTTCTGTTTCCTTACCAGTAAAAGAAACAGTAGGACCTAATTCACCGGATTACTGTAAGTTAATAAGAAATCACATCGTAGGCTCGGCGCCTGTAGCTCAGTGGCGCTGGCCACATACACTGGGGCTGGTGGATTTGAACGTGGCCCGGGCCTGCTAAACAACAATGACAACTATAGCCAAAAAAAGGAGAAATCACATCATAGTAGAACCTATTTCAGTAATCACAGCAGACACACACTAGCTTTCAGTTTATTTTTATTTTTTATTTTTTGAGACAAAATCTCACTTTGTCATCCTAGGTAGAGTGCTATGGTGTCATAGCTCACAGCAGCCTCAAACTCTTGGGCTCAAAAGATCCTCTTGCCTCATCCTCCAAAGTAGCTGGGACTACAAGTGCCCACCATAATGCCCAGACATTTTTAGAGACTCTTACTCAGGCTAATCTCAAACTCCTAAACTTAAGGGATCTCCCCATCTTGGCCTCCCAGAGAGCTATGTTTATAGACATGAGCCACCCAGCCTGGCCCTTTCAGAAATCCTTTCAGGATTTCTCCTGTGAGACCTATCCTTCCTACTGGCAAGTATTCCTGGTCCAAAATCTGAAGACATAGGGGCTTGAGGGGGCCAACCGTTATTTTCCAAGGAAACAGCCATTTAATGTACTTCAGAGATGAGAAGGAACCTGCACTCAAAGTAGCCGTAATGTAGCAGAATGGAAATTAGTAAATGCTCAATAAAGAGACATGAATTTGCATCTGACAAGCTTGGGATCTTCTCCTAGCCCAGGGCCATTTACACATATATATTTAGAGACAGAGTCTTGCTCTATTAACCAGGCCAAACAGGCTGGAACTCCTGGGCGTAAGGGATCCTCCCACCTCATCTCCCTCAGTAGCTAGGACTACACACAGGTGCTGCTGTGCTGGACCTATTTTTAAAATTTTATGGTAGAGATGGGGTCTCATTATGTTATCCAGACTGGTCATGAACTTCTAGCCTCAAGCGATCCTGCCTCCTCAGGATCAAAGTGCTGCGATTTTAGGTATGAGCTACCATGTCCAGCCTTTTATGTATAACCTCATATAATCCTACCATAACTCTAAGAGTTACGTCTTCTTACGACCCTCACTTTTCAGGCAAGGACTTTAAAGCTCAGAGAGTTTAAAGAAGAAAGGAACAGGGGGCTACGCTGCTGGCCGGTGAGGAGAAGAATGGTGTTGAAACAGATTTCCAGCAACAAGTGCTTCGGGGGATTGCAGAAAGTTTTTGAACATAGCAGTGTTGAACTGAAGCACAAAATGAAATTTGCTGTCTACTTACCACCAAAGGCAGAAAGTGGAAAGTGCCCTGCACTATACTGGCTGTCTGGTTTAACATGCACAGAGCAAAATTTTATATCAAAATCTGGTTGTCATCAAACTACCTCAGAACTGAGCCTTGTCATCATTGCTCCAGATACCAGCCCTCATGGCTGCAATATTAAAGGAGAAGATAACATCTGGGACTTTGGTACCAGGACTTTTTTATGTGGACGCCGCTGAAGATCCTTGGAAAACTAACTATAGAGTGTACTCTTACGTAACAGAGGAGCTTCCCCAACTCATAAATGCCAATTTTCCAGTGGACCCCCAAAGGATGCCAATTTTGGGGAGAGGCCATGGAGCTCTTCTTTGTGCTTTGAAAAATACTGGAAAATACAAATCTGTATCAGCATTTGCTC
>CAUYRH010130141.1:0-26449 GCA_963574655.1 Perodicticus potto | reverse complement strand
ACATGTATACCATGGAATATTACACAGCCTTAAGAAAGATGGAGACTTTACCTCTTTCATGTTTACATGGATGGAGCTGGAACATATTCTTCTTAGCAAAGTATCTCAAGAATGGAAGAAAAAGTATCCAATGTACTCAGCCGTACTATGAAGCTAATTTATAGCTGTCGTATGAATGTTATAACCCAACTATAACACAAGAATATAGGGAAAGGAGCAAGGGTAGGGAGGGGAGAGGGGAGGTTAGGGTGGAGGGAGGGTAATTGGTGGGGCCACACCTACGGTGCATCTTAGAAGGGTACAGGCAAACCTTGCTAAATGCAAAATACAAATGTCTTCATATAATAATGGAGAAATTGCCAGGAAGGCTATGTTAATCAGTTTGATGAAAATAGTTAAGATTGTATATGAAACCAGCACATTGTACCCCTTGATTGCACTATTATGATTTAATGATAAAGATAATAAATAAAATAAAATTAACATTCTGACCAGGCACAGTGGCTTCGGCAGGAGGATGGATCCCTTGAGTTCAGGAGTTTGAGATCAGCCTGAGCAAGAGCAAGACTATGTCGATACTAAAAAACAGAAAAACTAGCCAGCATCATGGCAGGGAGGCTAAGCGAAGAGGATCACTTGAGCCCAGAAATTTGAGGTTTCTGTGAGCTATGATGCTACGGCACTCCAGTCTGGAGTGACAGAGTGAGACCTCAAAAAAATTAAAAAATTAAAAAATTAACATTCCACAGAACTGCCAAAGGCTGAAATTCTCACCATGTGGTTGAGACTTGGAGTCATAAATCTTGAATTCAAGTTCCACTTCTGCTCCTTTTCTTCTCCCAACTATGGAAAGGGTTTTAGTCGCAGCTATTTTTCTCCTTTTATTTATACTAGTGATTACTGTTGAGGCAGATTGTAACCAGGGAGCTGCATTGCTTCTGACATTGCTTCTCCATTGCTTCTGACCCACAGTCAGAACGTCTTCATCTCACTGTTTCACCAGAGCTTCAAGCCAAGCATGGCCCCAGTGTCTTACCTTTACTCCCTTATTTAGGGCAGCAGTACTCCTTCCTGCCTTCCCAGTCCTCCAGCTATTGCCAGAGTAATCGTTAACTTAATTCCCTCAATCAGTTGACAAGATGGGGTAATTCTATTTCCTTCAATCAAACCTTATATTTCTACATTTCCAGCCCCTCTTAGCTATATTTTTGCTGTAGCTTCTTAAACAGTGTTCTGGTCTTTCAACTCAGCTCATGCTGAGCTATTAAGGAGTCAATAGTCCTAAAAATATTTGCAGTTGCATGTAACTATACCTGATGCTATAATTTGGCTGCTACTCTTAGTAATTAAGAAAAATATTTACCTATATCCATAGTGTTAAGAGTCTTTGAAATATGATAGTCCAACCCAGCACCATACTTTTTAAAAAGTATACTTAACCTTCATGTATCTTTTTTTTTTATTATTATTTATTGTTGAGGGTTCATTGAAGGTACACAGAACCAAGTTACATTGATTGCTTTTGTTAGATAAGGAGCCTCTTATAATTGTGTCCTGCCCCTAAAAGGTGTACCGCACCTCGTCCCCCCAACCCCTCCCTCCTTCCCTTTCTCAGCTCTCCCCCTTCTCCACCCCCCAATGTGTACTAGGACCTTAATTGTTCTCATATCAGAATTGAGTATATAAGATTTTTATTTCTCCATTCTTGTGATGCTTTACTAAGAATAATGTGTTCCACATCCATCCAGACTAATACAAAAGATGTAAAGTCTCCATCTTTTTAGTGGCTGAATACTATTCCATGGTGTACGTATCTGTGCCCATACGTCTACCCCTCACTGGTATCATAATTGTTTTGAGACAAATCTAAGACATACTGCAATGCCATTAGTACATATTTCAGAATAAACATTTGAAAGAAAAACTCTGATATTTTTGCAATGAAACATTCAAATTTCTGTGTGATCATAAAACTTGTTCAAGGCTAGATAGCTGTAAAGAAGGAAAGATGCATTTTAACACCTTATTGTTAAGTCCAGCTCTTTCTGTCTCATTTAGGGCTTTCTTGCTTTCCTTTCTCTATCACCTCCACCTATTAAAATTCTATGTAAGCCTATATTTAAATGTGATCACTTCCCTGACCCCACGATGGTCACTCCTCTAAAATATGATCCCTCTCTTGGGTACTGTTGTACAATTTTATCTGTACCTCTTTTGAGGTATTTTCTTCTGTCTTGTACTCTAGTGTTTATCTCCCTCCCCTTGGATGGAGGGAGTAGAGAAGGCTAATTTAACTCATAAATCATTTTCTCCTTTTGTGTATTTTAATCCAGTAGATTGTCAATGCATGAGATCAGAAATGGTATCTCATTTATTTAGTTTTTGGACACAGTCTCACTTGGTCACCCTCAAAGTGTTGTGGTGTAATAGCTCACAGCAACCTCAAACTGTTAGGTTCAAGCAATCTTCTTGCGTCAGCCTTCCAAGTAGTTGAGGACTACAGCCGCCTGCCACGATGCCTGGCTATTTTTTTTTTTTTTTTTTTTTTAGAGACAGAGTCTCACTTTGTCACCCTGGGTAGAGTGCCATGGCGTCACACAGTTCACAGCAACCTCCAGTTCTTGGACTTAGGTGATTCTCTTGCCTCAGCCTCCCAAGGAGCTGGGACTACAAGTGCCCGGCTATTTTTTTGTTGCAGTTTGGCTGGGGCTGGGTTTGAACCCACCACCCTCGATATATGGGGCTGGCGCCCTACTCACTGAGCCACAGGTGCTGCCCAGCCTGGCTATGTTTTTAGACGACAGGGTCTCGTTCTTGCTTAGGCTGGTCTCTTACTCCAGAGCTCAAGCAATCCACCTGCCTTGGCCTCCCAGAGTGTTAGGATTATAGGTGGGAGCCACTGTGCCTGGCTTGTTTAATTTTTGTAAATCCTGCAGTTTCTAGGTATGCTAACTCAAGTGAGGTGGTGACAGAAGGCTTACAAACAGCTAACTTACGGAAAAATACAATTTCTTTATTGTCTGGTCACTGATTTGACATCTACTAACTCAGCAGGTTGATACAGAATAAACTTTGGGTGAAACAATTTATTTTATTGTCTAATCATTGATTTGACATTTAAGGAGTATTTAGTTTTAAAGTAATTGTATTTTAAACTTTTAATAAATCTCTACAAACATAATTTTTCTTACCCCCTATGAAATTCTAAACATACATACATGCTAACTTTCATATTAGAAATGATGTGAGATAATATTAACTCATGTATATATTAAACTAGATAAACCAAATGTGCAATTGATGGGAACTCAAAATGGTCATAAGTGTCCACAATGAGCTTCCATTTCCTGGTATAATCATGACCCTAGGACTCCAGAGCTCAACTATACTAGAAGTTGGGCGTACTTATGGAAAAACAAAGATTACCTTGTTATCTTAAATATTACTCTAATCATTAATTTTGAAATCATTAGTTTAAAAATTGAGATGCCTTACTTGAGTTGTTGATGGTAAACAGATCTCAGGCACTGAAATAGCCAGAAACTTACCAATGCAAGTTCCATTTTCTGCCTTGGTCATTCCATTTGGACAAAGATCAATGCATTTATAGCCACCACGGGTGTTCTTACAGTGCTGATCTGGTCTGCATACATTCTGTCGACACTCGTTCACATCTTGATCAAAGAACAAATGTGATACAGATTGAGAAAATGATTTATTTCACTTTTCCAGAGAAACCATACTTTTGTATTTTAAAGACATTATAAACTCCTGTAATATAGATGTTCATTGTGTAATCATTGTGTAAAGTTTAAATGTTTAAATCCAATGAAGTATGTAATGTAACATATTAGACATAATATTCTGGGCAAACTGACAGAATAATAAAAATAAAAAAACAAAAGCAAAATATTGTTTCACAGAGCTGGTAATCATGTTAACCAGTTTCCTCCTGGAAAAATGAAAAGCACATACATATATACAAACTTCATATACAAATATATGTGGATGTGTATCTTATTACTTTTGTTGGAAAATTTAGTAAATGGAGGAATTGTTAAAAAGAATGATTATATAATCAGAAAGTGAAACCCATAAAATATGACACGTCACCATTTTGTTTTTGCATAGATGACACATGTGATGTGTGACTAATGTTCTGTATATGAATCAGTCCCAAGACACAGCATGTGCATTTAGGTCACACAGCATTACGAAATTATAGGGACATAATTTTTTTGAATTCAAAGGCCTTTTCATACCCATGCATTTTCGGCCTTTGAGCTGATACCCAGGTTCACATCCACAGTGGAAACTTCCTATGGTATTGAAACAGCGCTGATGACAGGGGCTAGATTCTTGACATTCATTAATATCTGTTAAATGTAAACAAAACTTTCATTATATGCTGTTAGACAACCTGAGTTAATTTATCCCTAATGTTTAACATTTTAATGACCTTGATCATCACCTTGTTGGGGATCACCTCTAAAATAAGACTAATACATTAGCTCTTCTGTGAGTTGCTAAATAATTGGTAGAATTAATGGTTAAAGAGAGCATCTGTCTTCTTACTACTTACAAGTAGACATTTGTTAATGATTAAGATCTATGTCAATAAAACACTCCTCCATTTAAGTATTTTACCATATGGCTCCCACTCCTGCTTCTAGGACGTTTTAGCCCTGGAATGTAGTTGACAGATGGGGATGCTGAAGATAGAAAAAAAAAAACCAAACAGTACTGTCCTTTGCAATATCTTTTGCCATTTTTCTTCTCCATTCTTGCTGCTATTAGCTCAATGCAGGTCTTTATCACTCTTGTGCCCGACTGACTGAAGCAATAGCTTTTCTTCTTATCTACAGACTTTGCAAATTAAATTTTCCAAACACTTCCTGAGTCATACTTTAACAGAAAGAGTGTTTGTATGAATTTCCGAAACTCTTGTGTACTTGCCTGTGTTTTGTACTTTTTTCCTCTTTCACTCCAATCCCAAAAGAAGACAGATGTCTTCTTCCTTTAAAGAAAAGTCCTTCTAATTGAGCTTTGAGCTCTAAAGCCCACCTTCCTCTTCTTCACCAAGATGAGGATTGTGGTCCATCAATTCCCTCTTCTAGTACCTTTTTAAAGTCCTTTCTCATTACTGTCATTTTTCCCATAAACTGAACAGAGAACCCAGAAATAAAGCTATAGATATACAGTCAACTGATTTTTAACAAAGTTGATAAGAAAATACTCTAGGGGAAAGGATAACCTTTTCAATAAATAGTTCTGGGAAAATTTGATTGCCATCTGTAGAATGAACTGGACTCCTATCTCCCATCATGTATAAAAATAAACTCAAGATGGACTAAAGACTTAAATGTAAGGTCTAAAACTATAAAGATCCTAGAAGAAAACCTACGGAAAACTCTTGGACATTAATCTAGGCAAAGGATTCATGAATAAGACCTCAAAAGCACAGGCAAAAAACCAAAAATAGACAGATGGGACTTAATTAAACTACAAAGCTGCTGCACAGCAAAATAAATAATCATAAGGTTGAAGAAACAACCTACAGAATGGGAGAGGATATTTGCAAACTATGAATCCAACAGGGGACTAATATTTGAAATTTACGAGGAACTCAAATAACTCAATAACAAAAAACAAGTAATTCCATTAAAAAAGATGTAAAGGACATGAAGAGAGATTTTTCAAAAGAAGACATACAAATGCCCAGAAAAAGTGCATTGCATATGAAAGCATATTAAAAAGTGCTCAACATTACCAATTATCTGAGAAATGCAAATTAAAACCACAATGAGATGTCATCTTATACACGTGTATATGTACCAGTCAGAATGGTAAAGTAAAAAAACAACAGGTTTTGGTAAGGATATAGAGAAAAGGAAATACTTATATGTTATTGACAGGAATGTGTATTATTACAACCTCTGTGGAAAATAGTATGGAGATTTATCAAAGAACTAAAAATAGAATTACTATTTAATCCAGCAATTCTACTACTGGGTATCTAACCAAAGGAAAAGAACCCATTGTATCAAAAACATACCTACACTCATATGTTTACTGAAGCACTATACACAATAGCAAAGATACGGAATCAACTTAAGTGTCCATCAATAGATAACTAGATAAAGAAAATGCAGAATATATATATAGTGGGATACTATGCAACCCTAAAAAATCAAATCATGTCTTCTGCAGCAACATGAATGGAATTGGAGGCCATTATCGTAAAGTGAAACAAGTTAGCCACAGAAAGACAGAAATCTCATGTTCTCACTTTTAAGAAGGAGGTAAATAACGTGCACACATGGGCATGGAGTGGCATTAAAAGCAATGGAGACCCAGAAGAATGGGAGGAAGGAGGGTGTGAATGATGAGAAATTACTCAATGGCACAATGTATGTTATTCAAGAGATGGCTACAATAGAAGCCCTGACTTTACCACTATGCAATATACTCATCTTACAAAATTACACTTTACCCCCTGAATTTTTGCAAATAAAAAACCCCCCAAAGCATAAAACCAAAATCCTTCCCTCAGGTCTACACTGATCTCAAGCTCCCACCACTTCTCTATTGTTCTATTCCAAACTCTTCAAAAGAAAAATGAGTATATTTAGGCTCTTCACTTCAGTACAGTCTTTTTAAAAATTCCTGCAATAGGGGCAGCACTTGTGGCTCTAAGGAGTTGGGTGCCAGCCCCATATTCCAGCGGTGATGGGTTCAAACCCAGCCCCGGTCAAAAAAACTGCAAAAAAAAAAATTCCTGCAATTAACCTTCTGGTAGTCTTATGCAATAGGATTTAATGAAATAGACTATTAGCTTGTGCTGTATAATCTCCTCTCTCAAATGGTAACAGGCAAATGTTATTTAGACACCGTGCTACAAATACTTAAAATAGCTGTGGAATATTCTGTCTAAATAAGATCATATCAGGAACTTGGCCTTATAGAACATATGAAATGAAGTCCTGGTTTAAGCTCTCTAGAGGGACTAGAGTCCCTAGCTTTTATTAGCTTTTTGCTTGATATCTCCTCACTCTCCTTTTCATCTGGTCCCTCCCCGTTGGAGTTTCCTGAATGAAACTTTACTTTAAGCTTTAAAGAATCCTTTCTATTTTAAAGGCTCTAAAAGGGAGTCTAATTCTTCGTGTCATGAACATAAAAAATCAAGGCTTCCAGTATTGTACCTTGACAACTCAGCCCATCAGAAGTTCTTCGAAAGCCAGTTCCACAACGGACCACACAGCGATAGGACCCAATAGTATTGTCACAGTCCTGACTGCTGTAGCAGGTGTGTCCACCCAAAGCACACTCATCAATATCTGTAACAGAGAATCATTCAAGTGGGGCGCGTCAAAGGAAATCCAACCTAAGAGCCCTCTGTGAAATATGGGATAGGAAAAGCAATGAATGACTCCTGTAAAACAGAAAAGAGCTACAAGGATTGGATTTTTGTTGTTGAGTCTTTTCAGGTGGGTTAAATAGCTGGCAAATTCACAGCCACATGCTATGATATCTTTATCCACTGACAGATGGGTTAGACCATTTATATAAACTAGGTGGCTTTTACAGTTACTTCTCCTCTCTGAGATCATGAGTGAGTCACCCCAGGCATCCCTGCTTTGGGAGTTCCCCACAGGAAGGGAGTGTGTGAGTATTCCTTCTTTCTTATAGTCTCAACCTGATGAAGACCTTTTCCATTTGTTGCCAAGGTGTGGGCAGAGGTAGCAGGAAAAAAGAGGATGGGTTTACTGCACTTTTCCTAGCTCAAAGATAGCCCTGACCATGGCTTAAATTGTCTATCAGATTTCACTTTGTGAATACCTTGGCAAGTTCTTCCATCTGCAGCTATGGTGAGGCCTTTAGGGCAGGAGCAGTAATAAGTCCCCACGGCATTATGGCAGCTGTGGGAGCAGGGATTCCCTGCTGCACACTCGTCCTCATCTGAGAGAAGGAAAACAGAGGTTAGTAGGCAAAACCCTTACTTTCTAGGAGTTATTAAAGCTAGTGAAAGTAATCGCTTATGGAGACCAATGAGTTTAACTGAATATAACAGAAAATGCTCCAAGGGTCACAAAATGAAATTACTAAATAAAAATTAATTTGGGGTCTCCAAGTTATCTTTGATAGTAAATGCCTGTTTCAATTATATTCTAAAATAACAGTAGTGATAGTTAAACATTATTGACTATTTACAGTGATCTAAATGCTTTCTGCCTGCTCTAACTCACTCTTCACAGTATTCTTTTGTTTTTTTTTAGAGATGGAGTCTCAGTTTGTCGCCCTCGATAGAGTGCTGCAGCATCACAGCTCACAGCAACCTCCAGCTCTTGGGCTTAAGCGATTCTCTTGCCTCAGCCTTCCGAGTAGCTGGGACTACAGGTGCTTGCCATCTTCATAGCATTCTTAGGACATAAGTATTTTCATTATTATTTTCATTTTGCTGGACAAAATTAAGGGAAAAAGAGGTTACTGGCATTATTGGCAGAGCTGAGATTTGAACCTGAGCAGTCTCAAAACCATCTGGGCAGTCTGAAGACCACCTTTTAATTGTTAGACTACATGGCGTGGCCTATCAGTGAAAGAAAAGCACTGTGTGTGCAAATTTGAGCTCCTTGAGCCATTTACTTAGCTGTGTACTTATTTGTGACTCTATTACACTGGTCCTGCGAGTAATCATTAGTCCTAGGTCTACAATCCTGCCCTATCCTCTGAGCCAGGGGTCCTCAAACTACGGTCCGCGGGCCACGTGCGTTGGTGTGAATTGTTTTTGTTCCTGTTTTGTTTTTCACTTCAAAATAAGATACGTGCAGTGTGCATAGGAATTTGTTCATAGTTTTTATTTTTAAACTATAGTCTGGCCCTCCAGCGGTCTAAGGGACAGTGAATTGGCCCCCTGTTTAAAAAGTTTGAGGATGCCTGCTCTGAGCAATTCCAGGGTCAGGTGACTTAGTATGGACATATTGCTACGTCATACCCATTGCAACCACGCTGCTGGATGGAGTTCAGCGCTGCCTCTCTGATCACTTCTCCTCTGTCCTTGGTTACTATCTCTGACACAGTTGACTCTGGCCAAATTGAAAGAGCGTGGGCTTTGCAATGGAACTTAAATTCAAATCTAGCTCTGCCACCTGACGCTGCGTGATTTTAAATAGTTTATTTAACTTCTCTACATCTCAATTTCCTCAACTGTCAAATGGGACGTTTATAAGACTCTTGCGATGATTAAATTCCTAGTAAAAGGGCAACACGTGTCCACTGAACAATATCCCTTACTGGTAGTCTTATAAAAATAGAAGTGCTTTATTCCTTCCCGTACTTACCAGCACAGAACGGTCCAGCTGTATCTAAGGTGAACCCAGAGGGGCACTGATTACTGCGATCTCCTGCCACAGAGAGGAAAGCACAGTTAACTGGCTCATTAGAGCATCAAGCCCCGTTGGTTTCCAGTGCTGTCTTCCCTGGGAAGACAGGCTAACGCTGAGAGAGATGAGACACGGGAAGCAAAAATTCAACAGGCAAGGAAGGAAAACTTCCTGTTTCTCAACCAAGAACCAAAGGAAACCTACTCTAGAGATTGCTGGCAAGCTGCCACCTGAGACAGATTTTCTGTGTAATTTGTTTACATCAACCAAAAGAAAACGAAATAAAATTACTTTGTGATAACTAAAGAGGGTCCGAGTTAAATGTGTATGCCAGGCATAACCACGGGCAGAGTCCTTTTCCTCCGGCTGTTACTATCTGTTTCATTCTAGTAGGAGCAATGCGGTTTTCAAGCAACTTAAAATAATGTGTGTCAGTTAAAAATACAAACCCTATGAAGAAGCCCCCTCCTCCATTTGCAAGGTTGAGCTGTTGGATCAAAATCCTCCTCCTGTGACTAAGTGTTTTCCCTCCTTATGTAGTTGACATAAAGAGAAATAGACATGTTGTGACAGAATAGATTTAGGTCAGATGTCAGGAAAAAAAAAACACTAACAAGAAAGGTTAGTTAAGAAATCTCTCTTCTGAGAACACCCTGGTCTTTCTGTATGTGCAAAGGAGTGGGAACAGATGGGACAGAAATGTCTAGGGGACATTGCTGAATGATCATTGCGCGGTGACCAGGTGTCCCACGGGGTGCTGTAAGCTTTGTACATTTCATTTCATGGAAACCTCACCACTCCCTGCTCTCACAGTATCTAATTTTTAGACAAAGAATTTGAGACTAAGGTTATGTTAAGCTGCCTAAGGTCAAAGAGTTAATACGTGCTGGAGCAAGACGCACATCTGCTTGACCTTCAACCACTGAACTCGAGACACCTCAGCTGGTGATTATAATTTATGTCCCATTAACTCGTTTCTTCATACATTCCTTAATCCAACCAGTAGGCTTTTGGGGGCACTATGCCGGGGATATAATTGTGGAAAAAAGATGTCATAGAAACCTAGTAAGTTATCTGAAAGTAGCTTTTGATTTTGCGGGGGCATTTTGGAAGGTTTTTTGGAGGTGCTTTGGTGGTCATGATGATAAGATGGACTGTTAAAATGTAGCGGTTGGGCAGATGCTGGGCAGGTTTTATAATAATGCAATGTGAGGAGAGTCTTGCAGGGTGATTTGTCCCTTACCTTACGAGATTTTCATGAAAGTAGGAAATCTGTAGTTGCTTAAGTTTTGAACCTGTCTGCCACGTATTAAACATTTTCCACATGATTTAAGTATATAGTGAACTTTCCCGGAGTGCAGCTGTCATATAAATTGATAGCTGATTGTACTTTGTTTTATTTAGGACATTACTAAGAACTTCTTGATGTTCCGAGAAAAAAAATCACACTGAGATTCTATATATATGTTCAGGCATATGACTACTACTCTGTGTCAGAAGATTTTTATATTAAACATATATAATATTTTATTATGAATTATTTTCCTTTTACTTATTTTTAATGTTAAAGTTAAAGTGTGAGTTAAAGTGTGTTATTTTGAATTCTGAACATTTGAAACTTTAAAAAGCATAAAATAAAACTCCCTATAATTTTGTCACTTTTAATAAATTATTGCTGAGATTTTGATGTTTTTCCTTCCATTTTTACATCTCCCCAGATTAAGTTAATACAAAGATGAATAATTGCCAAGCTTTATTAATCATAAAAATAAGTTGGAAAGCTTATTAAAAATATAGATCCCTTGGTCCTCTTTCTACAAAAATTGGCAAGAAAGAGACTGGGAAATCTGTGCGTCTAAGCAGTATAAAGACCTCCTTATAATCACTCAGCTATGTGCTACCCAGGTTTGAATCATGTTGCACCCTGCCTTTCAATTATTATTGTCATGCACATACTCCTTTGTCACTTGTTTACACTTAGATTGTCAATTGCTCTAGGTACTGAACAGTGTCTCGATGAGTGTTTGTTACATGAAAAAATAAATTATTTCTAAAAAAATCATTTCAATGGTTGCTTAATGGTTTATCATACAGCTGTGCCATAATTCACCTATTTGCTTCTTTATGGCCATGTGTTAATTATTTACCTGTTATTTATAGCACTAGTGGAAGCCTTCTGAACATTCACCTTTGGCTATCTCTGTGGTTTTCTCAGAACAGACTCCCAGAATGAGATAACTGAAAAGATTTAAACATTTGAAAAACTACTGAAATGTGCCACCTTCTAGAAATATTGAACCAATGTATTCCCCTACAAGCAGTGTGGAAGGGAGTTCATTTCCCAATATCTCTTTAACATTAGCCAGTTATTACATTTGTTAATTTCTGATAATAATAGTTAAAAGATGACACTTCATTGTTTTACTTTACATTTCACTGCCTTTATGAGGGAAAACAGTTTCTTCAGATTTGTTTGTCATGATAAGTGTTTTTGTGAATTTCCTTTATGCATTTTTCTATTCAGAATATTTGGCTCTTTCATGCTGTTTTTTAAGAGCCTTGTATGTAGCAAGGTTAATTACAGTGGTCAATAATATGTGATGCAAATATTTCTTCTTTGGGCACGTTTTACCTTCTCATTTTGCTTTTTTATCCTGCTGTGTAGAAATTTTAAAAAAATTATTTGTAGCTAAATGTTATTTATCTCTTCCTCTATAGTTTCTCCTGATTGATTTGTAAAATAGAAATATACTTTATAATTATATATTTTTAAAAATCCATTTGATTTTAAAGACAAAAGTTTTTTTGAATGAGACTGATTTATATGTGTGAGTTATCTTGACAATTAGTTTCCAAAAACCAGTGTGCAGACCAGATATGTTAGAATCATTTAGGGTCTGTGTTAAAAATACAGAATCCCAGGCCCTTGGGTTAGACTTGTTAAACCAAAACTTTTTATGCCCCATCAAGCTCTCTAGATAACTCTAATTGCACCGTAACCATATCTAGCTCTAGTCTAAACCCAACATAAAGGACAATTTGCTGGTTAAGCTACCAAGAACGCAAGCTTGCCCTCTGGTGGTCACTGAGAAACAATAGGTTCATAATTCTTAAAATTCACAAGAACAATGTCAACAGTTAATAGCGTATGTATCAGATGTAATTCATAGAATCACAGTGTGCAAAAACCAGTAAGGTCCTTAAAGGTCTTACACTGTGTCTATTTATATTGTAGGACTCAGATCCCTCAACAGCACATCTAGAGTCAAGGCAAAGACCCTTCAAGCAGTTTTAGGGTTAGAAGATTTATATGACTGGGTTGAAAGGGTACATGACTTCTCAAAATAATAATTCTAATTCCGTTAGTCCCAGATGGAATAAATATTTATAACCAATGTCTTGTGCTTAGTTACTTTTTTTTTCAGAGTACTGAAAATAGTGAAAACAGAGGTTAGATTCGAAAAGCAAGGCGTAATAGAGAAGGGAAACGTTAACTCTTCATTCCAGTATCTCTCTCTTTTTTTTTTTTTTTGGTGAAAGTGGCTGAACACGCACGGCAGTAGTAAAATGAAGTGGTGGTGGGGATATCATGGGTGGAGAAAATGGGGGCTCTGGGCCTCACTGGCTATGAGACTTTATAAAGTGTATAAACGTGAACTCATACTCCAAGGTTACTATGATCTAAAAGTTGATGAAGTGTTTCTAATACACGTTGAAGAAGAAATGGTTCTATGCACAACCAAAGCGAGAGTGAACACTAACAGTGAGTGTTTAGTTGATCCGCTAAGCACTTTAGAATAAAATGGCCATGTTTAAAAATAGACTTGAAAGGGCGGTGCCTGTGGCTCAAAGCTGCAGGGCACCGGCCCCATATGCCAGAGGTGGCAGGTTCAAACCCAGCTCTGGCCCAAAACTGTAAAAACAGACTTGGGCCTATGAATGGAAAGTCAGCACAAAGCAAAACACACACATTTGCGAGGCCAGTGTGAATCCCTTTAAGTGTACTCAGGGAAGGCTAACGCCATACAAACTGCGTGTCCACAGCGTAACCCATGTCAGTATCTTCTCGCGCCAAAACCTCACAAATAGGAGATGCTAATTGCCGGGGGGGGGGGGCTGTTATAATTGAGAAGGAAATGTCAGGGACTAGACGCATCAGAGTACCACAGAGCAAGGGGGGCTATTTAGATTAAGGGGTGGAGAACTATGCTTGGAAAATGAAGAGTATTTCAAAAATTATAATTTTCAGAAGTAAGAGATGACATTTGGAACCCTGTTTATTGCTACATAGTTTTTAACCATTGCTTTTAAAATAAGAAAACTTTTTTCTTTTTTCTTTTTTAACCAATTTAAGATACACCTTTACATTATGTTTCAAGAATTAAAACAATTCTTTAACAAATATGAGATTCAGAACAATAAAAAATGGACTTTGTTACTCTAAGAAAAATCAGATAGATTATATATTATTAATCTCTGTGTATGTGGAATAGAAGAATAGAAATGTCCCCATAGCAGGAAGAAGCATATTAGCATATTAGTAAAATAAATGTACTAGAACTCCAATTTGGCTAGCTTTACTGCTGGGCTTGACAGACAACAAAACAGATAATACACGTGAGAAACTTTATAGTCAATGCAATTTTTTTTTATTGTTTTGGGAAAAATTAGATGCCATAAAGATAAAATTCTGCTTTCATCAAATTACCTTTGGAAATTGAAGCGTGGATTTTAAAACCCAATGTCTCTTCTAACTGGTTATAGTCAGATTCTACAGAGGACGCATGAAGCGTTTCTACCAGGAAAGGCATTCCTCCCCGGGCATGGTCATAGGAGATGGTGTGGTTCCACGCGTAGGGGACGCTGATGCCATCGATGGTGAACAGCCGGGTTGAGAAGGCATACAGCTGCCCGGGACCTGTTTGGATGTAGTCCTCCGTGTAATCCTGAGGAGAACATGAATTTGAAGATCAACACGGCTCATACCATTTTTTTTTTTCCTTTAAGCATGAGATGCAGAATGAGGAGCAGTGGGGAAAG
Organism: Perodicticus potto; assembly: GCA_963574655.1. Lineage (NCBI taxonomy): Eukaryota > Metazoa > Chordata > Mammalia > Primates > Lorisidae > Perodicticus > Perodicticus potto. Next base: position 12,029 of record CAUYRH010130141.1, on the reverse strand, counting down.
ATTTAGGGGCTAAAAATAACTAGTTCTGCACTGTAACTGTACAGCTGTATTCAGGAAATAACTTGAGGCTTGAACCTTTTCATTGTAACCATATTAGTTTCACAAATTTACTGTCGTAAATTTCAGTTTAATAAGAGACTTGAAGTTGTTGGTAGAGAATAAAGAAAGATGTGAAAGGTGACTGTTATTCTTTAGTTTCTGAAATACTTCTGTGGATGATACCCAAAATCCTTCATGCAAGAATTATCATTCCCTTTGCCTGGAGAAAATTAAACAAATGGTTTAAATCAACACAACAGTGATTTGGGTCCTGATAAGCAGGGTAATAAAACCACTAAGAGAGTTTGTAAAGACTTGTTCCTGAAGATTTTTAAACAAAGACCAGATAATCATTTATAACCTCTGTTAAGGCACTTACTCTCCAAAATGAACAAGAGAAAAGACAGAAGTTCTCTGTGCTCTTTCTAGGGATCTTTGATTCACATGCTTGTCATTACCTGAATGCATAGTGAGGACAAATTATCCTGGCATCATACCTTTACAGCGACTTCGGCAGGTGACTGGAGCTGCAGCACATAGCCACTCACAACAATATCCAGCAGCAAAGCTCCGTCAGGATCCAGGCCCCGGGCAATATGAGTCATCCGCAAAATTTCTCCTGGGAATTACAAGGCATCCATTTGGACAGTAAAAAATATAGGGTTTGTGTAAGCACAGAGCAGGCTTACCTTACGTACCAGTTCAGCTATGTTACTTTAGTTCAAACTTGAATGAGCACAGAGAATAAGAGAATTAAATTAGATTTAACCTCCCAATTGAAGAGTTAGGCTTATTGAATGAAGCTTCTTCTAAAATTTCTTCTTATGTGGCCAAAATGTAGCATATGATTATGTGAAGAGTCCCATACTTTAAACTCACAAGCAGTAACAAGGCAGTTCTACACAGATGGATTGAGAATGGAGGAACAGCTTCACCAGGCAGACTGGCAAGAAGCACAAGTCTGGCCGCAAGGCGTTTCTTTTTTTCTGATGCTTTGGAGAAAAGCAGCAAAGGGCTTGTCAGTAAGTGGATGACCATGGAGAGATCTATTTATCTTCTTGGCTGATTAATGCTGTTTGAACATAAACCTTCCTTCATCTCTTCTTCCTTGAAGGTCACTGCTACAGAGGCTGACCACCTTTGAAGGGGCTTGAAATGGAGCTCCATAAAAACCTGTGTGTACCTCAAAAGGGCATGAATAGCTAACACGCACTCTTTAAGACTATGGGTAAGTGAAAGCTTTTAGATTTGCTTGTTTTTATTTTCATCTTTTTTTTTTTTTTTTTTTGTAGAGACAGGGTCTCACTTTATCACCCTGGGTAGAGGGCCATGGCGTCACACAGCTCACAGCAACCTCCAACTCCTGGGCTTAGGCGATTCTCCTGCCTCAGCCTCCCGAGTAGCTGGGACTGCAGGAGCCTGCTACAACGCCCGGCTATTTTTCTGTTTTGCAGTTCACCGAGGCCGGAGTTTTAGAATTTCTATAAGTTGTGCTAACTGAATCTCGAATTAAAGCCAAAGATCTTTAACTAATAACAATGATTCATTTTCTTTTCTTTGGCCTTTAAAACATTCTCTAAAGATTTAAAGAGAAAAGATACAGAAAAGAGGAGAAAAAAACTTTTGGACTATAAAAATTACTATACTGCTTGAGAACACGTGGCCTCTTATGCCCTCGGGTCAGTGCAAGCTTACAGGAAAATATGAAATTGCTTTTATACCATTTCTGATAAGATTGCACCCAAAACTTTATAATTATTCTCTACGGAAACATATATTTTTTATTAACTCCCGATCTTTATGGAAATTGTATTTTTTTAGAATGTCGACACTAACCAGTTGCAAATTCTACTTGGGTTTCTCTTTTGAAGACCCCATTGGTGAGAGTAAAGCCATTGACGGCTTCTCCGATTTCCTTTGCTGTTGTCCAATAAATGGGATTTAAAATAGAAACTATCTTTTTCATTGCTGAACCTAATGAAGAAAGGATAAAGAAGATGACAACAAATATTTACAATCTTTTATAATTGTCTTCATAGCATGTTTTCACAAGGACAAATACTATAATTTTGAAGAACACACAAGAAAACACCTATACCTCATGTCTCTTTAAGGGGTTAACCTTGGAATAGAGGTAAGGACTATAACACGGATGATTTAGTAGTAGCATCTTCTACAAACTTTAAGGGGAAATAATAAGATGAAAAATAATCTATACATTTTTAAAAGGAGGCTTATGAATAACTTAAGAGACTTACCAAGACTACGCGGTACATTGGTAATTTTGGCATGTACTACTCTAGTATCAGAGCTAGGGCTATCAGTTACTGTGGCATTAAGGAAAGCAATTCCAAATTCAACATCATTAATATTTCCAATAACACTTCCTCTGGCTCTCTGGGGCCCACCTATTGGGAAAAGAAAAAACATTCCTGGATAAGGAAGCAATTCCATCAACATTACATGGGAGACATGAAGGCCAATATTCAGAGATGCTGCAAATCTTCCCTCAAATATCAGAAAGGTCGGATGACATCGGAATTTAAAAGCGAAATAAATAAGCTTTTAAAACATTCTACTTTCACGTAACGCCCATCATCTCTCATAAATCTAGGATCCTTCCAATCTATGTTCATCATAATATTACTTCCCGAGCCAAAGAATACAATCAGCAGCCAGTTCCCAAACTAAATAAAGTACGTGTTTGTTGGTGGTGATAGAATGATGATGACAATGAGTTTATTAAGCCTGTCGTGCACAACAGTAAACAATGTGTGTTAACTCTTTTAATCTTATTAGCAATTGTACAAGATGATTTTAAATAGCATCGTTTGCAGATGAGGGAAACAAAGTTCATAGAAATTAAGCAATTTTCCCATTATTGTACAGCTAGAAAGTGATGAAATGAAGATTTGAATGTGAGTCTTCTTGGCTTCAAAACCAATGTTCTTTTATTTATTGCTTCCTTCATGAGAACATGGAGTGAAATAGAGCTCACCAGCAAAACAGCCTCTAAGGCTCATTACAGGTCAGTGTCACCATAAATGTGGAGTATCAAAGGGACGTTGTTCAGTCTTCAGCTTTCAACCAAGGGTTTATCAAGTTCTTCATTTTACTCATATACTGGAAAATGCTTAACTTGAGAAAAATTTTGAGAAAGATATAGTGTGTTTGATGGGGTAAAATTCATACCAAAAGAGTTTGATTGACTAAAAATTATAAATTAAAAAAAGAAATGTCTTTATAGTAATTTCATGCCTTCTTTTTATGAAAACAAAATTAATTGCATACTAGCACAGCATAGGTGGTTAGTGAATTAATTTCATGCTTTAACAAGAGAAGCCAACATATTTGGAAAAGGCTCATGGTGAAATTTATAAACCATCATTATTGGATATCTTTTAACATATTTAAAAGCAATGACTGGGTATTCGAGATGTTGTTATCGCATACACACACACCTCATTTTATTGGACTTCACTTTATTGCACTTCATGGAAGTTGCATTTTTGTTGTTGCAGTTTGGCTGGGGCTGGGCTTGAACCTGCCACCCTCAGCATATGGGGCTGGCGCCCTACCCACTGAGCCACAGGCACCACCTGAAATTTGCATCTTTTACATATTGAAGATTTGTGGCACCTCTGACAAGCGAGTCTACTGGCGTCACTTTTCCAACAGTGCATTCTCGCTTTGTCTCTGTGTCACATTTTGGCAATTCTAGCAATTCTTACAATATTTCCAACTTTTTCATTATTACTGTATCTGAAATGGTGATCCATGATTGACTATTTTTGTTGTTACTATTGTAATTGTTTTGGGGCACCATAAACTGCCCATCAAAGGTGAACTTTCTCAACACTGTGTTTTCACATCTCCACCAATTGACCAGTTCCTCCCCCATCTCTCTCTCTCAAGCCTCCCTAATTCCTGAGACACAATATTGAAATTAGGCCAATTATTTACGCTATGGCCTCTAAGTGTTTAAGTGCACATCTCTTGCTTGAAATAAAGTTAGAAATGATTAAGCTTAGTTAGGAAGGGACGTTGAAAGCCGAGAAAGTCCAAAAGCTAGGCCTCTCACACTAATCAGACAACTCGTGAATGCAAGAGAAGAAAATTAAAAGTGCTACTCCAGTAAACACGCAAATGATAAGACAGTGAAACAGGCTTATTGTTGATAATGGAGCAAATTTTACTGGTCTGGATAGAAAATCAAGCCAGCCACAACATTCCCTGAAGCCAAAGCCCAATACGGAAAAAGACCCTTACTCTCTTTAATTCTATGAGAGCTGAAAGTGCAGAGGAAGCTGTAGAAGAAAAGAGGTTGGTTTGTGAGGCTTAAAGAAAAAAAAATCTCAGTAAGACAAAAATGCAAGTGCTGATAGAGAAGCTGTAGCAAGTTAATCAGAAGATCCAGCTAAGTAATGGATGAAGGTGGCAACAGTAATCAACAGATTTTCAATGTAGACAAAACAGCTTTATATTGGAACATGACGCCATCTCGGACTGTCATAGCTAGAGAGGAGAAGTCAACGCTGGCTTCAGGGACTAGTGCAGCTGGTGACTTCATTGGCCCTGCATTAAGTGGAGGTCAATGGTCATTTACCATTCCAGGAATCCGAGGGCCCTTAAGAATTGTGCTAAATTTATATTGCCTGTGCTCTATAAATGAAACAACAAAGCTTGGATGACAGTACGTCTGTTTATAGTATGGTTTATTATAACATACTTTTGAGACCTATTGCTGAGAAAAAAAAGATTTCTTTCAAAATATTACTTCTTGATGATGCACCTGGACGCCCAACAGCTCTGATGGAGATGCACAGGGCCACGTGCCTGCTAACATAACATCCATTCTGCAGCCCATGAATCAAGGAATAACTTTGACTTTCAAGCCTTTTTATTTAAGAAATACACTTCATGGCTCAGCACCTGTGGCTCAACAGGCTAAGGCGCCAGACACGTACACCTGAGCTGGCAGGTTCGAATCCAGCCCGGGCCCGCCAAACAAAAATGACGGCTGCAACCAAAAAGTGGCCGGGTGTTGTGGTGTGCACCTGTAGTCCCAGTGACTTGGGAGGCGGAGGCAGGAGACTCGCTTGAGCCCAGAAATTGGAGGTTTCTGTGAGCTGTGATGCCACAGCACTCTATCCAGGGTGACAGCTTGAGGCTCTGTCTCAAAAAAAAAAAAAAAAAAAAGAAATACACTTCATAAGGGGACAGCTGCCAGAGATACTGATTCCTCTAATGGATCTGGGAAATTTATATTGAATACCATCTGATAGGCTGCATCATTCTGTGGATGCCACTAAAAACTTTTATAAGGCAGGGGAGGAGGTCAAAATAGCAACATTAACAAGAGTTTGAAAGAAGCTGATTCCAACCTTCGTGGATGACTTTAGGGGTTCAAAATCTCAGTGTTGGGACTAACTGCAGACACTGTCTAAATAGCAAGAGAACTAGAAGTAGAAGTAGAGCCTGAAGATGTGACCGAATTGCTGCAATCTCATGATAATATCTTGAATAGGCGAGAAGTTGCTTTTGATGCCTGAGTGAAGAAAGATTCCGTCCTTGAGATGTAGTCTGCTTCTGGTGAAGCTGCCCTAAACATTACTGAAATTGAGGACAAAGGCTTTAGACTACTGTACAAACTTAGTTGATAAGGCAACCTGCAGGGTTTGAGAGGATCGACTTCAATTGAAGGAAGTTTTATTGTGGTAAATGTCATTTTTGTCTTATCTCAACCTTTAGCAACCACCATCTCATCAGTTAGCAGCCATCTTGTCAGTTAGCAGCCATCAGCATCCAGGCAGGACTCCACTGGCAAGATTACGAATCACTTGAGGTTCAAGTGATAAAACCACTAACAAGTTTTTTTAAATTACCTTAAATTTGCTGGTTTTTTTTTAAACATAACGCTATTACACACTTAACTGACTACAATATAGAGTAAAGAGGACTTTTCTATGCATTCAGGAAACAAAAAAAAATGTGTATGACTTGCTTTATTACAGTATTTGCTTTATTGCAATGGTCTGGAACTGAATCCCAGTATGTCCAAGGGATGCCTATATTATATAGTGAAGAAAAACGCAATTGTCTTCAAACTCAGAAAAACCAGTAAGTATAGCACTTCATCACTTTAATTATTTGCATTCCTTTGATCATTAGTGAGAGAACACATTCCTTTCACATCGATTCAGAATTCATGTTCTGAACTACAATGATTTGTCAAGTATTTTTTTTTTTTTTTCTGTACGAAAGGTCTTTATTGGTGGGGGAAGAAGACACACGGGGGACAGGAGGAGAGGAGAGGAGAAGTGAAGACAGAGCTGATTTGTCAAGTATTGAAGGGAAAAATTGGTAAGAACAAAGAAAGATATGAGTCCTGCCTTTGAAGAGCTTACATCTGAACACAGACAGACATTAATCAGAATTCCACAAATAAATGTAACGTTGAAATGTACTAATGTACATGCTATGTTTTGCTCAATTGGGCCTGAGAAGGAAGCAAAAATAAAGAGGAGATCAAAGAGAGTTTAGGTCTTAACTAAGCGAGGGAGGGTGAAAGACTTTCTGGTAGAGGAAAGAACATGCGTCACCCTTTTCGGGGTGCATGGGTATTACTTTGTCACATCTGAGAAACCAAAAGGAGCAGAGGGCTCAGAGAGTGGTGGGACATGCAGAAGATGATGCAGAAGTGGACAGCAGGTGCACACAAGACCTGGTGTGGCGTATTGGTCCTTATCCTTAGTTCTAAGCAGAGAAAAAGGGAATAGTGGGACTGCTACTCCTGTGCATCATCACTGACCATCGAGGCCTGTCAATGTGACCCTGGTTCCTACAGAGGAGCTTGAGTTCCAGTGCTCAGTAGACGTCTCCTATTTCTGGCTGCCTGCTTAGGATCCTGAAACTCTCTGCCAGACTCTGTAACCCAAATCATCCACCTATTTTGACTTCCTGTTGCCGCTGGGGCCCTGTCACCACCAGAGGCTGAGCTAAGAAATGCCTGAACTGAAACCTGAACTGACACCATGGCTCCGGGGGGAGCCTCAGGTCCTGGGTCATCAGTTGGTCCACTGAGCAGATCCACTTGTAGCCACTTACCCTTTTAGGTTGGCTCAGCCTTACAAATCTTTTCATGTAAGGCTCTCACTGTCAGATGATTCTTCTTGATGTTTAGGGAAATTTTATTTCTAAAACAACCTTAAAACTTTGGAAAGCCTAATGGCATCTTGACACTTTAACAGTCTGAAATGGTTATTATTGGTCTTCTTATGGCCTTTAGAAATTCTGTCCCTTGAGAAAAGAGATTTGTTATTATCCGCCTTTCTTCTACAATCAGCAAACTTGCTAAGGTCCATGATTTCTACAGGGTGTTGCAAAGTTAATGCCCCTAAAGTCACCATACATTGGGAAAAGGGGAATTTGTAGCTAAATATACCTTTATTTACAAACTATTCATTACAAAATTTTATAAAATATTTCTAAAAAATTTCTTTACATGTTGTAAAATTTTACAAGAATAGTTTGTAAATAAAGGTACATCTAGCTATGTTCCCATTTTTCCTTTGTATGGTAACTTTAGGAACTACCTTTGGGACACCCTGTGGAATTCTAAAATTTTTTTTTTTTTTTTTTTGAGACAGAGTCTTACTATGTTGCCCTCTGTAGAGTGTTGTAGCATCACAGCTCACAGCAACCGCAAACTCTGGGGCTAAAGCGATTCTCTTGCCTCAGCCTCCCAAGTAGCTAGGGCTATAGGCACCTGCCACAACGTCTGGCTATTTTTTGGTTGCAGTTGTCATTGTTGTTTGGCAGGCCTGGGCTGGGTTTGAACTCACCAGCTCTGGTGTATGTGGCCGGCACCCTAGCTGCTGAGCTACAGGCGCTGAGCCAGAATTCTAAATTTGTACCTCACTTAAATACCCAGCTGTGATGTGTGACTTGGGTAATGGGCTTGAACTTCCTCTATTCTTTCTCCTTGAACTGAATTTACCTTTATTTTACTTTGCACATATCCCCAGCCATGAATGAACAGACTCTACGTATATATTTAGTCACTGCCCACCCTGATCTTTGGCCTGGAGTCTCAGCCCACCCTCTCCCACTCTGCATCACCCCTTAACCTATTAAGCCTAGGACTACCATTTATGGCTGTGATGACTGTGCCTTTTTATCAGGACGCTTGGAAGGGGCAAGCAGAGGCTACAACCCAGTCTTGCATATTGATATAAAGTTTTACCAACTAAGGGCGAAAAAGCACATTTTTCCTAATTCCTCCTCCCTGAATTGGCATTGTATTATTATTTGTGGCATTATTTCAGTTTGCACAGAGGCCATGAATGAGCCAGCAACGGTCCTTTGAAAGCCCCATTTTGCTGCTTACCTGGACATGCTTGTGTGTTGCATCTGGACACCTGAGTAGCATCTCCAGGACAGGGACGGCCACCTTTAGCTGGCACTGGATTGTCGCACAGCCGCTTCCGAGTCTTTTCACCTCCTCCACAAGAGACAGAACAGGGGCTCCAACTCTGCCAGTTTCCCCAACTTCCATCCACTGTAAACGTGAGTGGAGTGGTCAATGCCAACAGATTGGGTTTAAAGTGTACACTCAGGGTGCCCTTGCCTAGACGACTCTCTTTTTGTGTGCTCAACTACGATGAGCACTCAGTGAAAAGCTCTACTTGTTCTACTGCCAGGAAGGGAGCGGCTCACCAGGACACATGTCAGAGTTGCACCTCTGGATCTGGGAGTCGGGCCCCCCACAGGCTCTCCCTCCATTGGCAGGACGCGGGTTGTCGCACGTGCGGTACCGCCGCATCTGGCCTCCGTTGCACGTCCGGCTGCACGTTCCCCAGCCACTCCAGGGGCTCCAGTGTCCATGGGCTGCGACACAGAACCATCTGACATGAAAACAGCTCTAAACATGAGAAGCACTGACACTGACATTCATCCAAAAAGCATGGAAAAGCCTCTCCCCAGGAACCGCCATACAACTCTGTAAATAGGCAACTTCCAAAGGAAGATGGTTTGATTGCCATTTTGACTAGAAACTGGGTGTAATTTCCAGCAATTGTGTGATTCCACGTAAAATACATTTATTAAGTTTTAAGACATTCCAGGCGCTGGGGGGGAGGGTGGTATGAAAGATACAGGGTCTCTGCTTTTGATAAGCCAAGGTGGTAACATTCAGGATACGGTATAACTCGGATTTCCAGATATCAAGTTGCTGCTGGAGTCAAAAATCTAGGTTGGTGACGGCATTAAAGGAGAGAGCCGCCTCCATGCCTTCATGTAAGAATCATAAGCATCATTGAGAGTTAAATGTAAGGGTGTTTTCATCCTCACTCTGCAGTCAAAGAGGACACAGCTCTGGCCTTATGAATCAAAGACATATATGGGATTGTATTGACATGAAAAGCAACACTTTGACGTTCAAGAGCAAAGGTTGAAGAACGAATGAACAGAATACTGTAACTGTAAGCACTTTTAAGAAAGTATAATGTTGACTCACTATTTCCAACACTCACTTGGACAAGGGTCACTATTGCAAAAATCACTCTGGATATCACTTCCTTCACATTTGCTTCCTCCATGCCTGGGGGCAGGGTCAGAGCAGTCCCTTGTTCTATGGCTGACACCCCCTCCACAGGAGACTGAACAGGTGCTCCAACTGGCCCATGTTGCCCACTTGCCATGCACTGCAGTAAGGAAAAAATGCATGTGATTTGTTACGAACTAAAAATGATCAGGTTAAACTCTGGGCATTTTTTGTTTAAGTGATATTCTTGTGGGTATGGTCAGAATGGGACACGGTCTTATTGACATACTACTGGGCTAAGATAGGTAGATATTAATTTATTAAAGACCCGAATAGTGCACTTCTCTTACCTGGACAGTGTCTTTCAGTGCAAACTTGAACCTGTGTTTCTGCTCCATCGCAGAAGGACCCACCCAGTGATGGTGGTGGGTTATTGCAAAGTCTTGCTCTTGTCTGGGTACCTTTTCCACAACTTTCACTGCATGGACCCCAAGGCTGCCAAGTACTCCATGCTCCATGAACTATAAATGCCCCAAGAGACAGAGTTTCAAGTCAAAGAGCTATGTTCATTTAAAAAACAAAATCATACCAATAAATTAACTCAATAATGAGTTGTTTAGCCCACCATCGCAAATAATTTAAATTGAACTGAACGAAACATAATAAATGATGTTCTTCCCTTTTCGTTCCAGTTATATTTTTCAGAGGAATTTGTTTCTAAAGAGAAATTCAGAAGGTCCACCTAATGCCAAAATAAATGCTTACAATCACCCAAATGGGCTATTCCATTAAAATTAAATTTATTCAAACTAACGTATGTAAACATAATCTGAGTGTTTAAACCCTCAGTATTTGTCTATGTTCTACGCTCGGGGGAAAGTAGAAGGAACTTGGAGCTCATGAACAAGGCTGTATAACAGATCTAGGTATGGTTATGGACAATACAATGATAATTTGGAGCCCCGACTGGGAGACACATCTTTAAGCCTGACTGAGCTTCAGACTTACAAACGTGTCTTTCACCAACACAATGATTTGCACAGTTGTAAGTCTTTGAAAAATTTTTCTCCATTACATAATGTTCACGAATTAAAAGTTCTGAATGACATACTCACCTGCTTCCTAAACAACAGAGAAAGCTGACCCGTAGTTTCCAAAGAGCAATATTAAGGGCTTCCTTTTGGTCACTAACATATTACACCATCTGACCAGAAGACTGGAACCACCTCACACTTCCTACCAGGTGCCTGGGCTGAGAATCAACATTCTGATTTCCCTCACGTACAAGTCAGGCTCAGGGCATGTTTTTGTCTTAAGGGAACTTTCTAGATCTGAGGGTCATTCTGTTTCTTGGTCACCCTGTTTAACCAAAATACAAGCAGGGTGTGAAGGTTTGAGTCAAAACATTCTCTTAGTACAACCTGTAAGATACCAAAAGAATAAGTTGAAAACCAAGTAATAAAACTATCATTTGGTTAGAAAATATTGCCAAACACATTTTGCATTTCTTATAGTTGGTGAATTTCTAATTGAGTTGCCTATTTATCTTTGTGCTTTATAGATGCAGACAAACATAGTCATACAGATCTATTTTAGCCAATAGGAATTCGCACTGAACAGTATTTGGCTGAACGTCAGAGGAAAGAAAACCTTTAACTACATGGCAGGTGTTGAGACCGGCTCTATTACTCCAGGCTGAAGATGCTCACAGTCCTCACAGACAGACTCTATGATTTCAGAAACCTGCAGTTTCAATGTAACACATTCTGTTTTCAAGGCTTTCGTCAACAAGAGCCCAAATCGCTTACAATATAGAGCTAGACAGTGGAGCAGCACTTCTTTATTGGAGGGTATTTGGCTAACATTTCTTGATTTAGTATCTGTGGCATTTCCACTGCATGTAAGTATAGGTTTTCAGCTGAAGACCTATTTATTTTTATTTTTTAATCAGCACAGAAAACCTTAATGACCAAGGAAGGCAAAAAACATCATGGTATCAAGATGGTATAACAATAAAACTATGGAGGAATTAATCTATAAGAAAAATGCAAAATATGATGGCTGAATCTACTGTTGCACCACTGCGATTCTGATTATGAAAGCACAGTGGGGCTCAGTGCTATGTGCAGGGAGCGATGGGGGATGTGCCGAGCCTGAGTAACTGCTCTGCCCTTACTGGCTTTGAGACCCTGACTATTACTGGGCTTCTGGGTGCCTAGTCATCATCTGCAGCAAGTGGGGAATACAAGAACATATCTTATTGGGGTTGGGGGTGAGCAATAATGAGTTTATAAATGAAAAGTGCTTGGGGAGGCGGAGCAAGATGGCAGCCGAGTAACAGCTTCCTTGCGGCTGGGCACGGTGAGACTGGGGAGAGAGGACTTCAGGCATCTCTGGCAGGTGGGATCTACCCAGGAACTTCCCCTTGGGGACACAGGGAGACAGC
>CAUYRH010130138.1:0-53064 GCA_963574655.1 Perodicticus potto | reverse complement strand
AAAAAAAAAAAGAAAAAGAAAAAGAATAGAGAAGAAAAAATGAAAGGAGGAGGAGGAAGGAGGGGAGGAAGAAGGAATCAAGATAGACTATGACACCTCCACCCCCACTTTTAGGTTCCTCTCTCCTTAAAACCCAGCTATGCCCTGGCCACCCAGAGCCTAGGCTGCCTCCCCTGTGGGAAGCCTGTGAATGAATGAGGCACCGAGACTGAGGGGGAGTACCATAAGAAAATGCTTTTGAGGATCTGTTTTAGTTTTTATTTGGAGACAGAGAAGAAAATGATGATGTTTGAAGAAGAAAAGACCAACTGAGGGATTTTGGAGAAAAATGATCAAGTGCTCTATGCACTGTGCCTGAGAGACGTTGTTGAATGCTCAGCTTTGTTTCTACAAAGAGAAGCAGAAAGGGAGAGAGGAAGCTCCGGCCGGAGTTCCCAAAGGAGTTTCAGAAGTAAACCCTTATATTTGAAGCATGTAAATATTAGTCTTGAATTGTATTTCGTCTTATATGTGTTATCTACTTATTAGACTCATACCTACGTGGACACACAAACGCATGTGTATATATAATACATATACAGATTTGGGAGGGAGATAAGGTTTTAAAGGATCCATCACCCACAGATAATGAAGTGTGTTTCATGGGACAGTTTACCTAAAAATGAACACCTCTAATTGCTCTGAGATGTGTCTCATGGGCACCTAAATTGGGAATAACATAGATTGATGACTGCTAGTTTCAGAAAACTCCCACAGGTTTAAAAATATTTTTATGATAGAAAAAATATTAATAAATATTTTTGTGGTAGGCCTAATGGCACTATAGTTCTGTGGTAGATTTCACATGCCTTCGGGAATTTTGATGAGAAAGTATAGGGTAGCTCAGCTTTATTTTTTTTTTCTTAGAAATTTTACGTGTCTCTTATGATGGAATTTATGGGAAAGAATGACCGAGGGTTTGGCTGGAAAGTGGAAGTAAATAGGCCAAATTCTCACTTGCCGTGCCTTTCATTGAGATCTAAATACTTTCTTTTTTTTTTTTTTTTTGAAACAGAGTCTCACTGTGTCGCTCTCAGTAGAGTGCTGTGACATCACAGCTCACAGCAACCTCCAACTCTTGGGCCCAAGTGATTCTCCTGCCTCAATCTCCCAAGTAGCAGGGACCACAGGTGCCCACCACAACACTGGGCTATTTTCTTGTTGCAGCTGTCATTGTTGTTTAGCTGGCCCAGCTGGACTCAAACCCGCCAGCCTCAGTGCATGTGGCTGGTGCTGTAACCACTGTGCTACAGGCGCTGAGCCTAAATACTTTCTTTTCAAACAAAAAGAGATGGACTTTTTTCTTATCATAATAAACTTAGAGGAATTTCTGGAGATCCAAGTTTTTATACATCCTAAAATAAGAACTAGATTGCATTTCTTTGACTTTAATGGAAGCCCTATTTCTAGCTCTATTTCTGACATGATTCTCATCTTTAAGTAAAAGGAGCTGTGTGCCCAGATATTTACTAAGATCGGATGTGCCATCCCGTCCCTGAACTGTGTTCTCTGTAGTTCACACATGGACTTTGGGCTGTCTTATGAGTGAGTGTGCAAAGGACACACTCCAGGCTCTGGGCTCCCCTCACCCAGTGCGGACCCTGTAGCTCTTGGCATTTCTCCAGGGCCTCACACATCCTAAGAGCCCCCCCACCAGCACCTATCTCCGAGTCTAATTCAAACTAAGTCATCAATATTTGTCCTGTAGATAAATGAATAAATGTGGCAAGTCAGACATTGCTGTTCACTAAGAGTAGATTCTTCGTATTTCATACTGTTCTTCATTTTGTTGAAAAACACCGTATGTTTCCAAGTCAAGACAATATTTCACTTTTAGAAATAGGTACTAGAGAAAAATGAGATCATTAGCTAGCAAGACAGAGTGACAGGTCCCATGTATCCAAGTCCGTCTATATCTTCACACATAAATACATAGATACACACACATACGCCCAATTTTCGGAAAACACTGGTGTTTAGTTTCCTTCTCATAGTCTTCTTCCAAAATACCTGCAATTTTTACTCAAGCCCAGAGTTTGCAGAATACCTTTTGTGAAGTGCACATGGAACTAAGACTAAGCCAATAGGACATGAGAAAGAAGATCAAAAATCGCAGCCTCTGACTCTGAGGCGTGACGAAGAGTGTGCAGACAACACAACAACGCAGGGGGCGGGGACGGGACCAGCCCTGGGACTTACACCACTGCGCTCAGTTCTTAGGACACCTTGCAGGAAAGCACATGAGGAAACAGTCTTCTACTTTACTAGTTATTATGATATCTATATTTTTCATACAGAATTAATTACATACCAAAAACACCCCTAAGTATTGTGTGAACACCAACAGGATTCTAGAAGAGAGAAGATAAAGTTCTGCTGGTATCACTGAGACATGCATTGTCTTCCATCACTCCCAGGATCACCATACCCCAAACGCCAGGCCTAGGAAGCTGGTGTCCAACCTCTCTCTCCTCTCTGTAACCTCTCATTCCTCACCAGGCACTGAACCCCAGCAATGCTGGCTTCACTACATTTACTGGATTTGACCCTCACAGGCTCTGCCTGGACTACCAAACCTAAGTCCAGATCTTGACCTCACTCGACAACTGCAATACCACGTGGAACAACTTCTGAGCTGTCATTATTCATCCTGTGATTTCCCTAAATCAGTGCCAACTGCCACTCTCAAAGTCACCCTACCCAAGCTTGAGGATCATGACAAACCAGTGGTCTGGGTTTTAAGGATCAGTTATACTTTTTAAATTTCCAGGAAGGGAAACATGACAGAAAATACTAAGTGCCAGCCTATCAACCATTCTCCACTGTCTGTTCAGATAGCTAAGAGACTTGCAGTGCCCACTCTTTTGTAGTTAGAAGTGATACCATTCTAGCATTAAAATATAATCTGAAGTCTAATATAAATAAAAGTGAGTTAAAATTTCAGTTTCATTTTCAAATTTATCAGGACTAACATTATCACCACTGTAGTCTTCATCATCATAACCACCAAGACTATTTATGCTAATAATAGTTATGATTTGTATTAGTTTTCTAGTGCCATATCACAAATTTAGAAGCTTTATTTTGACTGGGTCCTCTGGTCAGGGTCTCACCAGATTGTAACTGCAGTGTTAGCTGGACCTCCGACCTTACCTGAGACTCAGGGTCCTCTTCCAAGCTGTGACTGACAAAATTCAATTCCCTGCAGCTATAGGACTGCAGCCTCCACCTTCAGGCTGGCTGTCCTCGACCCATTTTGGCCACTATAGGTTCCCCTTAGGTCACTGCCATGTGCTCCTCCTCCATGAGCTGTTTATAACCTGGCTGCTTACTTTTTACAGGCCAAGGAAGGAGGGTCTTTTTTCTGTCTCTGCCCTTTTAACCCTCTTTTAAAAGCCTCTTCTGATTAGGTCAGATCCACTCAGGATAATCTCCTTTTTAAATTAAATTTTATTTTACTTTTTATTAATACAAAAGATTTTACATGTATTAGTTGCATACATAGACTATGTAATAATCAAGTCAGGGTATTTGGGAATATACATCATGTCAAGTATTTTTCATTTCTCTGTGTTGGCAATATTTCAAGTCCTCTCTTCTAGCTACTTTGAAACACATAACACATACTGATGAAAGAAAATGAGGATACAAATGGAAAGACATCCCATGATTAGAAAAACTAGTTAAAATTAAAATGACCACATTGCCTAAAGCAATCTAAACATTCAATGCAATCCCTATCAAAATATCAGTGTCATTGTTCACAAAATTAGAAAAAACAAACCTAAAATTCTTACAGAATCAAAAAAGGGGCCAAAAGGCAAAGCAATCCTGAGCAAAACAGGAGAGGCATTACATTACCTGATTTCAAAATGCATTCCAAGGCTATAGTAACTAAAACAGTATGGTATGAGCATAAAAACAGATGCACAGACCAGCAGAACAGATTTGAGAGTAGAGAAATATATCCACATATTCACAGGCAACTGCTTTTGGATAAAGGTACAAAGAGAACACACTAGGGAAAGGAACCCTCTTTAAAAATGTTGCTGGGAAAATTTAATTATGCACATATAGAAGAGTGAATCCAAATCCCTCTTTCTCTATATATACAAAAAGCAACTCAAGATGACTTATAGACTTACACATAAGACCTAAAACTATAAAAATACCTTTAAAAAAACCCACAGGGATCACACTTATGGTGCATCTTAGAAGGGTACAGGTGAAACTTACTAAACGCAGAACACAAATGTTTTCATAAAATAACTAAGAAAATGCCATGAAAGCTATGTTGAACAGTTTGATGAAAATACTTCAGATTATATATGAAGCCAGCACATTGTACCCCATGATTGCACTAATGTACACAGCTACAATTTAATTAAAAAAAGAAAACCACAGGGAAAACACTTCAAGACATTAGTCTAGGCATAGATTTCATGGC
This sequence comes from Perodicticus potto, assembly GCA_963574655.1. Lineage (NCBI taxonomy): Eukaryota > Metazoa > Chordata > Mammalia > Primates > Lorisidae > Perodicticus > Perodicticus potto. Next base: position 48,578 of record CAUYRH010130138.1, on the reverse strand, counting down.
TAAGATCTCAAAAGCACAGAAAACTATAATACATTAAATTTTAATTTAAATTAAAGCTAGCTGGTTAGAGACTTTGACTACCACTGCAAAATCCCTTCAACTTGGCCAAATACTGTTAACCCAGTCACAGGAGTGACAGCCCAACATCTTCACAGGTCCTGCCCAAGGTGTGCATACCAGGGAGCAGAAGTCTCGGGCAATCTTAGAAAACCGCCTTCCACGCCATTTAACGGGAAAGCTTGAGCATCATTTTAACTTCATTTACTTCTTACAACATCCACATGAGCTTAGTGTCACTAATCCATTCTACAATGGAAAAACCAACTTGACTCAAGTTCTTTACCAATGGAATATGCTGAATGTCTTCCTTATCTGCAATTACATGAAGACATGAAGAAGGGCTCCCAAGAGGAACATTTGGGAAATTATTTTGTAAATTAAAGCACCAATGATCTGCAAGTTATCTTACACCCCTGTGAACTGTCCTTTTGACTATATGAAGATATTTACACTTCAAATGTAGTAGGGAAGATGGCACAGAAGGAAATAGATTAAGAAGACAGATTTGGGGATGTGGAAAGGTGATGTTCAGTGAGTTTCTCTCTGCACCTCCATTTTCTCATTTTAAATAATACAATGAAGGAATTGGACTAGGGGGATATCTAAGGTCCACTACAGCAATAAAAAATCTAGACATATGGTCTATTTTATATCTATAATTAGATTTTAAGTCCTGAATTCCAGGACAATGGAACTGTTTTAGTCTGCAATTATTCTAGTACCTGGAGGAAACATGGGAAAATCTCTCCCACAAGCAGTTATTAATGATGTTTTGGAAACATTAAATTATAATAATGTGTTTCAACCTCTGGATCCCTTTGCCATCAATAAAATAGAATCTCTTTGTAAGGGATAATAAAAAGTAGAAATCATGGTTTATCCAGACATATAGAAAGCCCAGCTAATTAACTACTGAGCCATTTCTCCAGGGAGCAAATATTCGGTCCTTTCTGTACATCATAGTCCGGTGTTATTAAAGTCAATGAGGGGTCCATTTATCTGTTACTTGCTACTGTCTCAGATGAGTCACAGACAACATGAAATTAAAAGAGAAATAAAATTTTAGTTCCCTAATTAATATTCCAGAAGGCAAAATTAACTGACAGTCCCTCAATCTGCTTCTATGAAGTGATAATAATATAAATAAAGGAAATAAATACATATCAAGACCCACATAGAGAAACATATCTCTGGCAAGATAGGTGACCTGCTGAAATTGTTTATCAGGACTCATCAATCCATCACAATGCAGCAGAGATAAATAGGGAAAAAAAATCAATTCCAGCAGTGCGAAAAGTAACCATAAAAGGTATAAAGAAACACATCATTAAATAAGAAGTGGATCACAGCTCTGGGTAAGCAGGAGTTAGGTTTAAGATGGATCAGCTTCTCTTGTTTCCTAAGGACTCCCACGCCAATTTGCTAACTATATTCATTCACAGCATTTAATAGGTGCTGTATCTGAAAGTGAAGAGTCAGTCTGAGACTCTTAGAAAACTCAGGACTTACAAATGAGCAGAGTGAGATGCAAATTGCTCTATTTTTATCATAAGGTGCTTCAAAACAACTACAACTTTAAGAATCCATTCCAATACACTATACTATTTATCGCAAGTGATCTTTCTTCTATGCTGAGCCAGGGAAGTCAATACAGTGCCTCCTTGAGATGAGTTAATAAACCTTCCCAAAGAACTCCAGTTCCACCTGGTAAGAATCCTGTTTCAACACCTAAATAAACCCTCAAGTCTTTGAAGTGTTTATTTCCATCACAGAGTTAGCAGCGTGCTTTCAAAATAGAATCATTACTGTGATACAACAATTACTTAGCCTCAAAAGTAATCCAGAAACAGAATGGAAAACAGAAATAAACAAGTCTCAGCCCAGGATAGTAAATAGAGTTTATCTCTCAGGCTCGCTCTGGCCAGTTGGCAATGGCTGCCAGCAGTATGATTTGGGCATCCTCAGGGGCTACAAATCTTCATTAAGAAAAATACGCTGTGAGCAACAGCACTGTCTAATGTGAAATGGAGAGACATGAGGAGAGGAGCCAGTAACAGCACCTGTCAAGCAACAGGGTGAGGCACAGTGGCTCATGCCCATAATCCTAGCACTCTGGGAAGTAGGGGCAGGTGGATCCTGGGAGCTCAGGAGTTCGAGACCAGTCTGAGCAAGAGATATTTTAGCTATCTCTAAAAATAGCTGGATACTGTGGCAGACGCCTGTAGTCCCAGTTACTTAGGAGCCTGAGGCAAGAGAATCACTTGAACCCAAGAGTCTGAAGTTCTTGTGAGTTATGACATCACAGCACTTTACTTAGGGCAACAGAGTAACCTCTGTCTCTAAAAGAATGAGTGAGTGAATGAATAAATAAATAAATATCAGATTCTTCAATAGTTTCCAAACCCTTCCAATGTCATGTCATGATCCATGAATGCATATTGCTTTTGTTAATATTTGAACTGGTAATTAAGAGTGGCATTTGTTAAATGAATTGGTTTATTAGAGCATATAGCTTTATTATACATTAAAAAGTTTCATGAGTGTTTCTTTGCAGACAGCATCCTGAGGACTGAAGAATCTGTCTTCCACAGATTCAACCATGATTCTATTACCAATGAGTTCTTTTTCACTACCAAATGAATTTTACTTAAAGTATGAGACATAAGACAACAGTTCACCATAATTCAAAGTTTAGAGTAAGGAGATGTGATTTAACAGAGATAGCGTTGGAGAAGTCAGCTGACTAAGGATAAAAAAAGGTGAGAGCTTTGGTCTGACCACTTAAGGCATGATTTGGAAAGTCCATTTGTTGAACTTTTTAATACCTATGTCTACCATTATCACTGGGGCCATCAGCTCGTCTATGGCACTCAACATCTTAGGGCTAGTGACTTCATCTTTGTTATAAATCCTCTTCATATAAGCCATATTTTTATGAAGTACAAGGTGGACCAAAAATATACATTTTTGAAAAGCCTTGTATTCAAAATTGCCCATTATTTTGATGCATCTAGTCCAAATATCCAGTCTGCTCTCTCGCTCACCATTACTAGATTAATTTCCTTACTAGTTTCCTCTACCTGCTATGGCCATTCATTCCCAACTCTGATGAAACTGTTTCACATGCTTCACCGCACACTCACAGCCACGTTTTCAACCCAATGATAAAATGGTTGCAGGCCAAGCTGAACAACCACCTCTGACTGATTTCCTGCTTTCGGATCATCCACAGTACATCATCACCTTTGATGCATATTAAGCTCCTGAGAAAGAACTGTGTCTTCGCCTCCTTCCATATTTCCGTAGTACCTAGTAGAGTCACTGCTTATCAAATAAATATATGCTGACTACTACTGACTGTGAACTTTTCAATTTATGCATCAGTAACAGAGAGCTTGTAGGTTCCCATTTCCATCAACCAAAGAAAATGATATTTACATCTGATGCTGTTGCTTTTTGAGATTGCAAAGAAGAGTGAAGAAGTATGGGGTCCCAGTTAAAATGGCATTAAGAACATGGGGAAATAGCTCTCCCTTTCCTCAAAACCCATGAAATATCCAACAAAGCATTCAAGAAAAAAAAGGCCTGAATCCACTCTGGGAATTAGGAGAAGGTACTTACCACAAGCCACAGACACTGAGGAATCTATGCCAGGCCTTATATTCAGGTACTAGACTGAAAGAGAACTGGGGGGTCCAACAGCTGTCCCAACTTTCCTCTCCATATGAGAAAGACTAGTTTATTGAGGAAGGAAACTAGATAATCTTGCTAAGCCCCTAAAGACATCACCTAACCAAGAGGAGAAGGGCCAGAAGTGAGGGTTGGCTAATGGACTGAGAGGTATTTTACTCTTGGACTTGCACATCTGAGGACTGGCAGTATGCGGTGCACCTACTGTCTCAGCAGCAAGAGGAGTTAACCCATCAGTTCATGAACACAGATGACAGGACAAAGACAACCAGTGTCCCAGATGTTCCATTCATATCTGCTGCCCATGACGAGCTTCCAGATACAGCTACCTGAAACTCCATTAGCCTACAGGTATGCTACTGGACTGTATTTTGTTTTGTGTTCCTGTCTTCCTGTGTTTTAGACCTGAAGTACCTCTGGGAAGATTTGGTCGAAGAGCCTGAAAATTATCTGACAGAAGCCAGCTAAATTCCTACTATAAAACAGGAGTCACAAAATCTAACGGCAACGTGAGCAGACAGATGACATAAAGACATTATGTGGGTCAGGTATAAAAGATGATAGGACATGATGAGACCTGTGAACTCAGGTGGTTATGGGTTACTATTTGGTATCAGCAGGCTGTTACTAAATGAGAATGTGAGACCAGTGTTGCCAGAGCTTCAAAATGTTTAAAAGAAGTAAAAGAATCATATTTTTACCACTGTCCTAATTTTAAATGTTGGCTCAAAAATAATTTTAAACACTCTGCAGACCAAACATAAAATATGTCTGTGGACGGAAGGGAGACAAAACTAGGTTTTTAAAGACATATTTTTACAGTGAAGATGAGAAGAAAACACAAGACAAACAAAAGCATCCTTAAAATGAGATATTTCTCTAAAGGAATTGCATAAAGATACTTTCTGAAAGTATCTCATTCAACATTTTTACACCTAAAAATAAAAAAAGTTTAGAAAATATCTGATTTAAAATCTCAACAAGATTCAAAAGTATATTAACACTTTAAAACTAAGCAAGCAATTAGGAAAGGGGAATAATATGAACACCAAATTTAAAACTATGATGTAACAATAAACCACAGAATGAATACCACAGAAAACGGAATGTACAACTGTAAAATTGGGATAACAATAGAACTTGTCTCACAGTTATGCTGTAAGTAGTAAATTATATATTTAAGATAACTAGGGGAAACAAAATAATATCTAGAGATCTGTTGTACAACACTCTGCCTATAGATAATAATACTCTACAGTACACTTAAAAATTTGTTAAGAGGGTAGATCTCATGTTAACTGTACTTAGTACATTCATATATATGTATCTTTCAATTCTAAATATTTATGCAACCAATTAAATGCTCCCAGATTTATGAAACAGACCTTACGTGGTTTGAGTAATATGATATACTATAACAGCATAATATCTGGGGACTTTAACACCCCTCTAGCAGAACTGGACAGATCATCTAAACAGAAACTAAACAAAGATACAAGGCACTTAAATGCAACCCTAGAACAAATGGGCTTAATAAACATATACAGAACACAACATCCCAATGCTAAGGAATATACATTCTTCTCATTAGTCCATGGAACATAAATAGATAATATCCTAGGTCATAAATCCAACCTCAACAAAATCAAAAGAACTGAAATTATACCTTGTATCTTATCAGACCACAAGGCAATAAAGGTGGAACTCAACTCCAACAAAAATTTTCATCCCCACACAATGGTATGACAATTAAACAACTTTCTGCTGAATGACAGTTGAGTCAAGGAAGAGACAAAGGAGGAAATTTTTAAAGTCCTCCACCATAACAACAATGAAACCACAAGTTACCAAAACATGTGGGATACTGCAAAAGCAGTCCTAAGAGGGAAATTTATCACATTAGTTGCCTACATGTGAAAAATAGGAGAGTACATCAGCAACCCAATGAATCATCTTACAGAAGTAGAAAAGGAAGAGCAATCTATCCCAAATCCAGCAGAAGAAATAATGAAAATTAAATCAGAAATAAGTGAAACTGAAAACAAAAGAATCATTCAGAAAATCAATGAAACAAAAAGTTTGTTCTTCAAAAACATAAATAAAATCAATAAACCTTTGGGCCAGATTAACTAGAAACAAAAAAGTAAAATCTCTAATAAACTCAATGAGAAATAAAAAAGGGAAATAATAACAGATGTCACAGAGATACAAGATATTATCTCTGACTACTACCAGAAATTCTACGGCAAAAATTTGACAATGTGCAAGAAATGGACCAATACCTGGAATCATACCATTTCCCTACCCTTAACCAGGAAGAAACAGATCTCTTGAACAGACTAATACCAAGCACTGAGATTGAAGAAATAATAAAATAGCTTCCAACAAAATAAATGCCTGGACCAGATGGCTTTATGCCTGAATCTTATCAAACCTTCAAAGATAAGCTTGTGTCTATACTGCAGAACCTATTCCAAAACATTGAGAAGGAAGAAATCTTCCCTAATACATTCTATGAAGCAAACATCACTCTGATACCAAAAGCAAGAAAGGATCAACCTAAAAAGGAGAACTACAGACCAATTTCACTAATGAATACTGATGCACAAATACGCAATAAAATCTCAGCCAATAAATTACAACTAGAGATTTAAAAATATATACATCACAATGAAGTAGGCTTCATCCAAGGGGTGCAAGGCTGGTTGAACATGCAAATTCATAAATGTAATCACCATTGAAATAGAAACAAAACCAAAAACTCTATCATTCTCTCAATAGATGCAGAAAAAGCATTTGACAAAATTCAGCATCCTTTTCTAACAAGAACACTTAAGAATATAGGCATAGGTGGCACATTTCTGAATCTGATCAAAGCTTCTACAACAAATCCACAGCTAATATCATGCTGAATGGAATAAAACTGAAATATTTCCACTTAGAACTGGAACTAGACAAGGATGTCCTCTATCACCACTACCATTCAACGTAATTCTGGACGTTCTAGCTAATGCAGTTGGGCAAGAGAAGGATATAAAGGACATCCAAATGGGGGCAGAGAAGGTCAAATTCTCGCTCTTTGCGGAGGATATGGTTTTGTACTTAGAGAACCCCAAGACTCAACCACAATACTCCTGGAAGTGATCAAGAAATACAGTAATATTTCAGGGTATAAAATCAGTGTCCACAAATCAGTAGCCTTTGTATATGCCAATAAAGCCAGTTGAGAAGCTAATGAAAGACATAATTCCCTTCACAGTAGCTTCAAAGAAAATGAAATACCTAGGAACATACCTAACAAAAGAGGTGAAGGACTTCTACAAAGAGAATTATAAAACTCTAAGAAATAACAGAAGACATTAACAAATAGAAGAATATGCTGTGCTCTTGGCTGGGAAGAATTGATCTTGTTAAAATGTCTATACTACCCAAAGAAATCTATAGATTTAATGCAATCCCTATTAAAATACCAATATCACACTTTGAAGAACTACAAAAAAATTGTTCTTCATTTTGTATTGAACCAGAAAAAAACCTGTATAAAAACCTTGTAATAAAAACAATGCCAGAGGCATCACTCTACCACACTTTAGGTTATATTACAAGTCCACAGTGATCAAAACAGCATGGTATTGGACATAGAGCCACAGACATTTGGAACTAAATAAAAAACCAAGGGATGAAACCTGGCTCTTACAGACATCTGATCTTTGATAAATTAAACAAAAGCATACATCAGGGAAATAATCCCTATTCAATAAATGGTGCTGGGAGAACTGGATAACCACATGTAAAAGACTGAAGTTGGACCCATACCTTTTGCCACTTATAAAAATTGACTCAAAATGGATAAAAGATTTAAATCTAAAACATGAAACAATAAAAATTCTAGCAGAACATGTGGAGAAAACTCTTGAGGATGTCAGCCTGGGGAAAGATTTTATGAAGAAGACTTCAGTGCAATTGCAATAACAAAAATAAACAAATGAGACTTAATTGAGCTGAAAAACTTCTGCATAGCTAAGAACAAAACAATAAAAGTTGAAAAACAAACTTCTGAATCAGAAAAGATACTTCCATGATTGATAACTAGGATCTATAGAGAACTCAAATTAATCAACAAAAAAGGAGCAAAGAATCCCTCTATCACTGGGTAAGAAACATGAACACATCTTTCTCTGAGGATGACAGACTAATGGCTAACAGACATATGAAAATATGCTCATTATTCCTAATCATCAAAGAAATTTAAATCAAAACTACTCTGAGATATCACTTAACCCCAGTTAGAACAGCCCACATCACAAAATCCCAGAGTTGTGGATGCTGGTGTAGATGTGTAATAACAGGGACACTTTTATACTGTTGATGGGATTGCAAACTTATACAGCCTCTTTGAAAGAAGGATGGAGAATCCACAAAGAACTCAAATTAGACCTTCCATTTGACTCCTCAATCCCAGACATCTACCCAGAAGAAAAAAAAAATCATTTTATCATAAAGACATTTGCACTAGATTGTTTATCACAGCTCAATTTACAAAAACGAAAATGTGGAAATAACCTAAATGCCCATCAACTCAGCAATAAATTAACAAGCTGTGGTATATGTATACCACGAAACACCATTCAGCCATAAAAAAGGTGGTGATGTTACATCTTTTGTATTAACCTGGATGGAGATGAAACACAATCTTCTTAGTAAAGTATCTTAAGAATGGAGAAGCAGATATCCAATGTACTCAATTTTATTAGGAAACTAGTAGATGGTCTAACACACACCCACATAGGAGAAAAACTTAATTCTATTCATGTTGGGAGAGGGAGAATGAGAGATGCAGGTGAGGAGGGGGGTATTGGTGTGCTCCCACTTAAAGGACATAAGATCAGGGTGTATGGCCAAGTTTTAGGCGTGGAATACAACTACAAGAGGGACTCTATCTAACAAATTCAAATATTGTGACCTGGTTGTTTGTTCTCTCACAATAACCTGAAATAGAAAAAAAAAAAAGAATCTAGTAAAAAAGGTGGACAACATGGATACACAGATGGGGAAACTACAAATGAGAAATGGCAACTATCTAGAGATGTCAAATGAAAATGCTTAGTGTGACAAGTATGAAGTAAGAGATAAAAAATCCTTTGCTGAGACTATCAACAGATTAGAGACAGTAGGAAAAAAATCCACAAACTTCAAGATAGGTCATTAAAATTATTCAAATTAAAACCCAAAGGGGAGAAAAAGTAGGGAAAAAAAGAATACAGCATACAAAACACCTGGAACACTATTAAGTCACCTAGTATGTATACATGGAGACCAAGAAGAAAAGAAAAATAGAACAACATAGAAGACATATTTAAAGTGAAAATGGCTGAACACTTTGCAAAATAAAGCACACAGCAAAACAGTTCAGACAACCTTAGAAGAAAAAAAAATAAGCACCATATAGTTAGTCATATCACTGTCAAATTTCTGAAAATGAAAGACCAAAAGAAAATGGCCTTTTTGAAGGTAGAGAAAAAAGAAATATTACTAACAGAGGTACATATATCCAAATAACCACAGAGTTTGAGCAGAAATTACACAAGCCAAAAGAAAACAGACTATATTTAAACTTCTAGGGAAAAAAAGAAGACTGTCAATCTGAATTATGAACCAGTGAAGATACCTGTCAAAGGGAAGGCAGAATGAGGAATCTTTCAGACAAAAACTGAAGAATTCACTAACAACAGACCTACACCATGTGTTAAAGAAAGTTCTTCAGCCAGAAGAGAAATTGATAGCAAATGGAAAGGTGAATCTATGGAAAGAAATGTACATTGGTAGAAGCTATAAAAAAAATAAGGCAATAAAACATAATTTTAAAGATTTTAAAATAGGACAATTGACTACTTAATGAGAGCATAAAGCAACTCATGTTCCGTCTTAATAAATAAAAAAACAAATAGGACAATTGACTACTTAATGAGAGCATAAGCAACAACATGTTCCGTCTTAATAAATAAAAAAACAAATATTACTGTATAAAAAGTTCAAGAGAAACATGAATTATTTTATATAAACTCTCTTGGAATATATAAGGAAACGCTTTCCAACTCATTTTATGAGGCCATTACCCTTATACCAAAACAAGACAAAGCATTACAAGAAAAGAAAAATTAGAGAACTAATTTTAGAGAACTAAAACCTCATGATCATAGACATCAAATTTCGTAACAAAATATTGTAAGTCAAATTGAGTAATATAGAAAAAGGACAGTATATTATGACTAACTGGGGCCCATCTTTTAAATGCAATGTTCGTTCAACATTCATTTGCCAACCAATATAATTCCTCCACCAACAAATTGAAAAAAAAAAATCCATATGTTCTTTTAAATAGATCCATGAAAAAAAACTATTGGCAAAATTCATTATCATTTATGATTTAAGGGGAAAAAATCCTATCAGCAAACTAGGAATCTAAGGGATATTACTCAAAGGGCATCTAGAAAAATCTCACAGCTCAAATCATGCTTAATGGTAAAAGACATGTCCCCAAAGATTGGGAACAAGGCAAAAAGGTCTGATTTCAGCACTGCTAGTCAACACTGCTATGGGAGTCCTAACCAGTGTGAAAACCCAAGAAAAAGAAACCAAAGGCATACAGACTGGAAAGGAAAATAACATTGTGTTTATTAACAGACATAACCACCTATGGTATAAAATCTCAAGTTACTAAAAAGCTTTTAGAACTAATAAGTTTAGTTATCAAGTTTGCAAGATACAAGCAGAAATATTAAAAGATCAATTATATACAATCAATGAACAACTTCAAAAAGTCAAACTATAAAATACAATACCATATACAATAGCATAAAAATTACAAAATGTGTAATAATTATGGGTTGTAGATTGAAAAGCACAAAATATTCCCAAGAGAAATTAACAAAGGCCCAAATAAACAGAGCATCAAGTTCACGGACTAAAAAACTCAATATTTTTAAGATGTCAGTTTTCCACCAACTGATCTACAAATTTATCATAATTCCGGTCAAAACTTCTACAACATTGGCAGGAATTGACAAACATATTCTAAAACTTACTCTTGTCTCAATAATAAGACATATAGTTTTAAAATGGATAAAAGACTTAAAAAAGATTTTTTCACAAATGGAGGTACATGAATGTCAAGTAAACGTATGAAAAGATGCTCAACATTATTCATATCAGAGAAAGACAATTAAAACCACAATTAGATACGGGTCCATATTAGAATAGCTATCATTTAAAAAAAAAAAACTAACAATACTAAGCAATGACAAGAATTTGGAAAATTTGGAAATCTCAAAGATTTTGTGGGCAGTGGGAAAATGAAAAATGGTACAGAAACTGGACAACAGTTGGTGTTGGCAGTTTCTTATAAAGTTAAATACAGACTTATCATTGATTCTAACTAATAATCTCACTATTAGGTATCATTCAAGATAAATAAAATATGATGTAGAGAGAGAACTGACTGCAAAGAATCATGAAAAAATGTTTTAGATGGTGAAATTGTTCTTCATCATCATGTGATGGTGATTCCTTGACTATAAATTTTGTCAATATACATTTAACTGTACACTTGAAATTAGTGAATTTCATTGTATATAACTATGTCTTGACAGATTGGATTACAATTAAGTTTCAAGGACAGAAATTAGGTTAATGGTGACCAGAGGTTAGGAGTAGGAGAAGAGATTGACTATTAAGGAATTGAAGGAATTTTTTTTCAAGTTGCCGGAAATGTTCTATAACTTGATTTTGAAGTTCTTTGACATATATATATATATATATATATACACACACACACACACACACACACATATATATATATGTCTGACAACTAAATTCACAAACTTGTCACCAAGAGCCTATGCTGGCAGCACTATACAAACAACTCGGTGAGGTTTGTGACCTTGATATATCAGTGTCTCACAGTTGTGTTTGTGTTGATGTGTGGTGGTCTCTTGCTAAGTGGCATTTATTATTCTTGTATGCTTTTGTGAGCCATCATGAGAACGTCAGAGTTTGCATTAGAGCAACAAAAAAAATATTAAATTTCTTGTTAAACTTGGCAAGAGTGGAAGTGAAATCAAGAACATGATAGTCCAAGTTTATTGGGATAATGCCATGAAGAAAACATTAGTATACAAATGGATTGAATGTTATTCTAAGGGAAGACAAAGTGTCACTGATGAAGGAAACTTAGAGCAGCCAGTAACACAAGCACAACTGAAGAAAACATTGTATATATTTGTTGACTTGTATATCAAAACCTTTGGCTGACTATGAGAAGCATAGCAGACGAAGTAAACATCAATTGAGAAACAAGAAAATCTTAACTGAAAATCTTGGCATGAGAAAGGTGTGTGCAAAAATGGTCCTAAAGGAGCTCACCAATGAACAAAAGCAAAGGAGAGTTGAAGTTTCCCAAGTTCTTTTGGAGAGGCAAAATAATATTATCACTGGTGATGAAACATGGGTGTACCAATACAACCCTGAAACAAAGTGTCAAAGTGCACAGTGGAAGTCAGCCAATTCTCCATGACCAAAAAAGTTCTATCAGTCCAAATGAAGAGTTAAAATCTTGTTGCTAACCTCTTTTGACATCAGAGGGATTGTTCATTATGAATTTGTACTAACTGGAAAAACAGTCAACCAAGTTTACTATTTGGAAGTCCTGAAAAGGCAACAAAATGATCTGAATTTTCTGCCAGCAACTCATGGCTCTTGCGTCACAATAATGTACCAACTTACACAGCAGCATCTGTAAGGGAGTTTTTAGCAAGTAAACAAATAACTGTATTGGAACACCCTCCTTACTCAGCTATCTGGCTGCCAGTGACCTTTTTATTTACCTGATAAAGGAAATATTGAAAGGAAATTTGATGACATTCAGGACATCAGGAGTAATATGACAACAGCTCTGATGGGCATTCAAGAAAAAGTATTCCAAAATTGCTTTGAAGAGTGGACTAGGTTCTGGTGCACAACTTCCCAAAAGGAGGACCATAGTGATATCACTACCAATTCAAAGGTGAAGTGATATTCACCAATGAAACGTGTAGCACTTTTTCTAGGATGAGTTCATGAAATGAATTTTCAAAATTCATGTTTACCAAAATTTACCAAACTGGATATTTTTGGAAGTTTTTAAACCTAATTTTACCAACAGATGGTGGAAATATGCTCTCAGAAGTATAAGGAGTCATAAAGATATAAAACTACTATGTATCCATATTAATTAGAAATAAAACAAAACTATAAGATAAACTAAACTGAAATAAAATAAAATAAAATAAAAACCAAAAACGACTCAGAAAATACCACCTACCTTTCCTACATGGAATGAAATGTCTGGGGACTTGTGATTGAATAAAGGAATGTAGGTCAAAAGAAAGAATGCCCAAAACACGGATGACATGATTGTTGTTCCACACGATGGTGTGGGTGTGGCGTAAATGTGCCCAGCACGAACACGCAGATTACCTTTGTGTCTTAGAAAAAAGAACCTTCTTCCTAGCATCCCCCTCTTTTTTTCCTATAAAAAAAGATCTATATAGAAGGAATGGAAGGAGAGAGGGAGGGAACTACTCTATTGGTTACTACCAATAAATCAATTAAACTGTGAAGCACTGGGATATAAAATAGCTGATTCCTTTCCCTTCCACAAAGGGAATAAATGATTAACTTTCTACCACCAACAATGATCAATTTAATAAGATTTTAAGTTAATCTTTCAAAACATTAGTTTAGAAATGTTCACATGATTTGTTAAAAACACTTTTGAACAATATGATTTTATGCACTCTTTTACACTCAGATTTTATTATACCAAAGGAATGCCTGAAGTTAAAATGTTAAGTGCAAGGTTTCTGCAAAGTCCAGAAATACAGTATTAATTCACGTCTTAGTAATGGCAGGTGCCCCTGAAGCATCATGGGTGCAGTTGTGTTTGGACTTTACCCTGTAGTTACATGCATTGAGAACAGACAGCGGCAGCCTGCCCTGCCCCAATTCCTGCTTCCCGGAAGCAAAGACTTCCAGCTGTCTCTCCTCTCATTCACCTCCATATTGCCAAATAAAATGCTTGTCTTGCTATTTCTTGCTTGTTTTTCAATTTTGATACTATTTGCTAACTTTTTAATGTGGACGATAGGATTTTGAGCTCCCCAAACGCACTACCCCTCTTCCATTCTTCCATGACAGACATACCATGACGATCATTCAAATCATCATAAATATAAGAGACAGAGCTGGACCACGTCTGTGCAATAGCTATGTTTCTTTTCTGATACAGCTTTCTTTCCTCTTGAAGGTGGTGTTCATCTTGTTTTTTCATCCTTTTAGGCTTCCCTTGCTGCCAGCCTACGTTTCCATTTTCTCCATCTGTATTAGTTTACAGTCCATCTGTTTTCTAGAGTCTAACACTTTGTGGCCGTCACATCCTCTCCTGTTCTCTTGTCCACATAGCTTTATGCAATTTCATCCCTTTACCATGTTTTGAGTGGCATTTCGGGAAGTGAAAGCAAACACATGACCACCTTGTTATGCAGAAGTCCCATCCAGTGTCAGGACATGACCTTGGCAGCCAAATACCTGCAGCAGGGCAGCCAGGCCAGCCTCACCAGGGCAAACCAGGCGTCTGACCTGTCTTTTGACACCGCTGAGGCTCAGCTTGGCCCTGTTATTCCCTGATCTGCTCAGATCCCATTTCTTGTAAAGTTGGAGAAAACATTCACTTACTTTTAAAGGCAAGTTGCCTTAATGAATTTGAGAAGAAAGATGCAGTCCCACAGTCCTCACACTTACCTTCACTGCAGTGAAGCAAACCGCGTGGAGCAGGGCGGCAACCAGCACGCTCCGGGCCACACTGTACATGGCTGAGGTGAGCCCTGACACAGCTGGAACACAAACAGCAACAGTTCTTTTTAAGACTGGCCATTCTCAAAATCAACAAATCTCGTAAAAAAGTACAGGAATGGTTGTAGGTTTCAAATACAAGATGCCACCTGAGGGGGCAAAGAATACACCTATGGGACCCATCAAAGGCACTGGGTGACTCACAGGTGCAAGAAAGAGACTGGTCATTTAATAAAAATTCAAGAGAAAAACATTTAGGGAGAACCTTGACAGCATTCTTAAAAGACAGTATGGATGTGTCAGAAGGAAGGGGGGGAGACCTCAGAGCTGACAGGTTAAGGCCGCTGGCCAAGGAAGAAATCCTGAATAGCAATTTCAGTAGAAGAAAGGGGAAGGTGGGGGGAACAAGCATGTGCTCCTACATAGTGTGTGTGTGTATATGTGTGTATATGTATATGTGTGCATGTGTGTATATGTGTGTGTATGCGTGAGTGTGTATGTGTGCATGTGTGTGTATATGTGTATGCAGGTATGTGTGCATGTGTATATACGTGTGAATGTGTATGTGTGTGTGTGTGGTATATGTGTATGCATGTGTGTGTGCATATGTATATGTGTGCATGTGTGTATGTGTGTGTGCGTGTGTACATGCGTGCATGTTTGTGTGTGTGCATGTGTGTACGTGTATATGTGTGCATATGTGTATATGTGTGTGTATGCGTGAGTGTGTGTGTCCATGTGTGTATGTATGTATGAGAGTGTATATGTGTGCATGTGTGTATATGTGTGTGTATGCGTGAGTGTGTATGTGTGTCCATGTGTGTATGTGTATATGTGTGCATGTGTGTATATGTGTGTCCATGTGTGTATGTGAATATGTGTGCATGTGTGTATGTGTGTGTATCTGTGTATGCAGGTATGTGTGCATGTGTACATACGTGTGAATGTGTATGTGTGTGTGTATGTGTGTGGTATATGTGTATGCATGTGAGTGTGCATATATATATGTGTGCATGTGTGTATGTGTGTGTGTGCGTGTGTACATGCGTGCATGTTTGTGTGTGTGCATGTGTGTACGTGTGTGTGTGTGTGTGTGTGTGTGTGTGTAACGGGTGGAAACACTAATTGCCTTCCGTACCTGACTTCATTTAACCCCACAGCACTCCTGTGAGGTTGGCACATTCATTCCCAGTTCTAGCAGAGTAGGCTGAAAAGTTAAGCAACCTGCACAGTACCACTGGGTAAGCACTGGGTGAGAGTTTACCCATCGTGGTCTCAACCTAAAGTCCTACAGTAAAGGAAAGTCACAGTGATGGTTTAGGGATACAGGTCACCTGTTGTGTAGAGGTATACACATTCACAATATCACACTACCTCCTCACGCTGATACACTCCCAGGGTTATATAGGTACATGCTCAAACACACATGCACACACACACGTACCCACATGCACACTCTCTCACACACACATTATTCTTCTAAGGTACACTTTGAAGGGCACCAGACCTATTCCAAATTGTAGAAGTCTTTTATTATACACAACTAAGCTTCTGGTTTGGCTGAAGCTTGCTCATCATTACCTGCCCATCATTCCCTTCCTGACCCAAACCAACATTGTTTAAATGCTCACGACAAAGAACATCTAACCATCCAGTCCCTTATCCACGGCCCAAGGCTAGTTAGCCCTTCTCCCAACTTTAGATTCCTTTACAGTAAGAGGAGAATATAAAGGACTTACCAGAACCTCCAAAAAACAGCATGTCGATTTGTTCCAAAAGATAAATGCAGAAAGTGTTGATTTGAGGGAAGAGCCCAAGGAGAGAAATCGCAGGGAAGCAATATAAAAATGCTGAAAGTGAACAAGGGGACTGATGAGCAGCACGCAGTAACTCCTGTCGCCACCGCCCTGCTCCAGGCTGTCCCACTGGGGATGCTGCGGGGACTCTGCACTCCCCTCACCCTGGAGCTGACCCTTGGAGAGGCCCACAGACAGGCCCAGGACCGAGCACAGACCCGTGTGACAGCCAGTGTCAGAAGGCTGGTCTTCAGTTTGACGCAGCTGGCCTTGGGGAAGTTGGGGGTGCAAGAAAGGAAACTGGGAAAAGTCCTGGGACGTGTGAAAACACAGTGCAGGAGTGGCCACAATCCCTTCTTACGCGGAGAAGGGAACATTGGGGCTGAAGGGGATCCTCACCCTGCGCTTCCAACCTCAAGCATTTGGGTGACTAAGAGTCTAGCACATTCCAAGCACTGACTGGAGACTTAGTTTAGTGAGAGCTCAAGACTCTCACAGAGGGGTGGGGAGAACGAAAAGGAGCGAGGCAGTGGCAGCACACTGTGACGAAAGGCTGGTTCTGTGGGGATGGCAGCACCCGGCAGATGAAGTGGCCCTGGCCAAGAAGAGGGAGGCAGTGCCACA
The DNA here is from genome assembly GCA_963574655.1 of Perodicticus potto. NCBI lineage: Eukaryota > Metazoa > Chordata > Mammalia > Primates > Lorisidae > Perodicticus > Perodicticus potto. Next base: position 31,521 of record CAUYRH010130138.1, on the reverse strand, counting down.
CCCATCATCATAACAAGGCAACAACACAACTGGTGAAAACAGGTGTGGGTTACAAGTCCAGGACTCAGAGAAATAGCGCTTCACAGGAACCGCCCGTCATTCTCTCTGGCTTAATTCTATTCAAGTCGGGTTTCATGGAACTCCCATGAGCAGAGTTGTAGTACACCTGCCTTCCTTTCTGTCTGGGGAGAGTGGCGTGGAGTTTGATGCTGATAAACCTCAAAACTAAGGCAATTTGATTTGAAATCCAACACGTCTAGACATTGGAACTACGTCCTAAAACTGTACATAAACCACAGTGGAAAATGAGTCAGGATGATAAGGAGCTGTGTTCCGGCTATTTCTGAAAAACAGAAAATACAAACTTTCCATAGTGAAATTATAGGACTAAGAGTATTTGTATGTCCCATTCTTTTTTTCTTCTTCTTTTTTTTTGAAACAGAGTCTCAAGCTGTCACCCTGGATAGAGTGCTGTGGCGTCACAGGTCACAGCAACCCCAAACTCTTGGACTTAAGCGAGGCACCCCACACCCCCAACACCCAGTTATTTTTTGTTGCAGTTGTGATTGTTTTTATCAGGCCCAGGCCAAGCTCGAACCCACCAGCCTCAGAGTATGTGGCCAGGGCCCTACTCACTGAGCTACAGGTGCTGAGCCCCATTCTTTTAAAATAGTTGGTTAATATTATTTGGCTAAAACAGGCACCACCTTTGGCCACAAGCGGGTAAGCAATGTCACATGTACTTAGTTCTTCCTTCCCTCATCTTTTTTCTTAAATGCTCCTTGTGATGGACTGAATCGTGTTCCAAAAAACGATGCCCTCTTTTTCAATAACTAAAAGTAGCGATGGAATGAGGTCTACAGAACTGCACAATTTTATGTAATGAACATGGCTACTCTATTAGGACCTCTGAGTGAAGCTGAAGTCATGTGTCTACACACATGGAGATTTTGTTGTAATGATTTTTGTGGCAAAATTTCAACCATATTGTAGAAAAGTAGAGCATCAACATCAGTTGTTTCTCATGCAAAGCAGGCAATAAGATATAAACTCTGATACGTTAGACATGACTATAAGAAGCAACTTTTTTAAGTTTTTTAAAGGGGACTCAGAGATATGAAAAATATATAAGAAACAAACAGAAATTAATTACAGAACATGTAAGTCATGAGCATCAAAATGTTACTCCTGGCTGGGCACAGTGGCTCCCGCCTGTAATCCCAGCACTTTGGGAGGCTGAGGCAGGAGGATCACTTGAGCTCAGGAGTTGGAGACCAGCCTGAGCAAGAGTGAGACCACCTCTCTACTAAAAATAGAAAAAAACAGCCAGGCATTGTGATGGGCACCTGTCATCCCAGCAACTCAGGAGGCTGAGGCAGGATGATCACTAAAGCCCATAATCTGAGGTTGCTGTGAGCCAGGCTGATACCACAACACTTTAGCCTGGGCAAGAGTGAGACTCTGTCTCAAGAATAAATAAATAAATATTAAAATTAAAGATATTTTTAAAAATTAGTAAAAAGGAAGAAATATTAATCCATACATTTTCAAGTAAACTGGATAATTCCTCTTCTCTTAACTTTGGGGCTCAAACCTGACAATGATGATTTTATACTATGCTATACCTTCCACTTCCAAAATGGGGCAGAGAGAAGCTGCAGTGAGATTTTATCAGTTTGCCCTCCAAAGTGCTATGTGTGAGTGTATGTGCGCACACATGTGTGGGTGCATGCATGTGTGTGCACATTCGTGGGTGAGTGTGTGTGTGTGTGTAGAGAGAGAGAGAAAGAGAGAGAGAGAGAGAGAGAGAGACGACACTGAGAATGAAGACCAGCAGGGAAGAGTCTGCATGTGGAATGATATTACAGACACTCAAATATTCAGCAAATCACAGGTAAAGATGTATTCTGTATAAGAAATACATTAGCCAATGCAGTAAAAACTACAGAAAGGAAAAGAACTAGAGCACGATAAATAATGGGATGAGGAAAATAAAATGGCAAGAGAGGCCAGACGTCGTCACTGAAGATGCTCTGGCTGTGGGTGTGGAACAGGGATGTAATGAAATAGCAGCCAACAAGGAGGGCCACCCCTAGGTCTTCTCCAAACACACAGGAGCAAGAAAGCTCTAGCCTTTAAATAAAAGCTGTGGAGGTAGAAGGAGGGGACGACGGAGTTCACACTCCTCACCTGTCAGGCTGCAGTTAACGTGAATGAAAAATCAATTGAACGCTTGCCATGGTACCAGGGACTTTGAAGAACTACACTTAAAATTGCTGAAATTATTTTGTCATTTGTTCCAAAAGTAAAAATAAAAATGTCTCCATGGCTATCTGCTATTTTCCCTATGAACAGGCATTTTTTGTTAGCATACCACTGAGTGGGTCTGTAATTTTCTTTCACTTCTTCCTAACTCATTTTCTTTACTAATTATCATCAATGAAGAAACTTCTGGTATAGTTTCACATCTTTTCAAGCAAATTCATAAATAAAAATATTAAAAGTTTTCATTCCTTTTGTGAATAGTATGAATTGCTACATTTGCAGGTTTGGTGTGCTAAGCATTTAGAATGAAGACTACACGGAACTGAAAATGAAACCCAAGGGGTTGATGGAAATGTGTTCACGTCTATCTTCCGCATACCTGGTCTGTGTATTAATGGTCCTAAAATGGACAACTGAGGCCAGGAATAGACCTTTGTATAAGACACACAAAGGGAAGGTCTGAGTGCTCAGGAAAGAGTGGGTATGATTCAGCAGCTGGTTACAAAATCCCCATTAACTCCAAGGGTTGTATTATTGAAGCTGCATTGTCCTAGGCAGGGGTTTAAAGAATCCATTAAGTCTATGCACCAGGGCCACAACTAATGGCTGATCTCCTGCTGCCTGAACTTTTCCCATGCCAGGGAACTCATCGTTTCATCAAGCAATTTAGTCTAGTACCTGACAGCTCTAAACCAGGCCATTTTACAAGTCTTCCTAGCACTGAGCTGGAATTCACCTACTACCTGCTAGGACTGGTTATTATGGTACGGCATACGTCTCCCTTTGATGTGGCAGGGTTTTTATTTTACTTTACTTCACTTTTTAAATTTTATTGATTGAGACAGGCTCTCACCACAGTGCCCTTTAGTGATCTGAAGCTGTGGTATCTGCACACCTCTAGCACCCAAGTGTTTCTTCTGTGGGTTGCACATCCCAGTTCATTCCCAGTTTCCAGACCAGGGTAGCCCACGTGACCCTACTCCTCTGGGCATGCTCTGGCTTTGCTGCTGCTCCTTTTGAAATACACTAAGAACTGAAGGCCTCCTGGCTTTCTCGCCCACAGGATAATCACAAAGCCAGTCTCACTCAGGGGCTTTTGCCAAAGTTACTCAATTGGAAAATAATAAAAATCCCAGCCCAGAGGTCACAGTCTCTGCATAAGTACAGGAAATGAGTGCTCACTAGGAAAGACTCTGACCTTACTGCTAGAAATAAAAATAAAGTGTCCTTATAATGAAAGGAAAGTGCACCAAGTGAACATATATGAAAGATCCTAAGAGAAAAAGTGTTTGTATCTTTTTCTCTCATCTTAATTCTTCCTCCTTTTATTGTTCTGTTACCTGACATTTGCTTGCTTTTGAGAAGCTCCTTTCCGTGCACCATGTGTGACAAGAAGCTTCTCCATCTTTCCACCGGCCGTGTCCGCCTCACTAACTCCTCCCACGGGCTCTGCCCAGGAAGGCAGAGTGAGCTGCAGACGGTCCTCTGCTTCCTCTGCTCCCTCCTCACCCCCTGACAGGTGACAATGCTAAGCAAAAACCTAGAGCCAAAGTGGTAATGAGATATCCCCGATACGGTGCAGCTCTGGGAAATACTTTCTGTTCCCTGGCATCTGCAAAAGGATCAACGTCCCGCCCAACACAAGGGCACCTTTGGCTGCAGACGGTAAATAATGTCACACAAACTTAGTTCTTGTTTCTCTCTCATCCTGTCTCCTAAATGGTCCTTGTCATGGGTTCAATGTGTTCCTACGAAAGATGTTGAAATCCTCACCCCCAGTAACTGTGAATACGACTTTATTGAGAAATAAGGTCTTGGAAAATTAACCAGTTGAGCTGAGAGCATTAGGGTCTATCTGGGCCCTCATCTGATATGACTAGTGCCCTTATAAAAAGGGGGACGTTGGGCAGAGACAGACACAGATGGAAGACTGGGCTGACACAGGGGGACGGCCCCCTATGAGCCTCGGAGACAGGCGTGTTCCGGGCCCCTCTCTAGAGCCTTCAGAGGCCGCGACCCTGCTGACACCTTCGTTTTGGACTTCTGGCCTCCAGAACGGGGAGGCAATAAATTTCTGGTGTTATAAGCCACTCATTTGGGGTAATTTGTATGGCATCCCTGAAACAAATACACTCCTTTTTCCTTCTAACTCCTGTTTTCTCCCAATTTTTTCTTCTCTTCTGGCTGCTCCCTGGACGTAATAATGGCAGCAGCCATGGACTACTCAGATCCCTTGTTAGAGGGGAAACAGGGTGAAGAAGCGCCACAAAGAAAAAAGAGCTTCAAATTGCCATTGTTCTCCCTCCTAAAGTCAGAAAAATAGTGTAAGCCTCTATCTCCTTCCTCTTGCCACGTGTCTAAATTCATTTCACCACCTTCTCCTGCTCAGTGAAAATTAGTGTGTTTAACACATTCATTCTACACAGATTGCTATTGTTCTATTTATCTTTACCCCATAAGTCATTTTGTCAACTTACAGGAACATTTATCAACATTTTTACTTGTCACTGTTGACAAGAAGACGAAGATATATTATTAGGGACAAAATTTCATGGGGGAAAGGGGCTTCCACTGAAAGAATGCTCCTTGTCCAGTCCCAAATGTGACTGATTTGAAGAAAAATAAAATGGGAATATGCACAGCCAGTAACATATTCTAGAACAAGGGTTACTGCTAAAAGTAAAGCCTCAGGATGTTTCCAAGTACACTGAGGTCTTAGTTTTTGAGCTGCAATAACACCTCCCATCCTAACACCATTTGTAAGTTTGCCAAGACAACTGCACTTAATCAACAGGGCTGGCTTTTTTTACAGTACCAAATTAAACAACAACAGCAAAAGAAAAAAACAAAAGCAGAAGGACAGACCTATGTACCAATAAGTAATTTGTCAATGGAATATATTTCATGCTTTTCTGCCCCCAAATCTCTTTCAACAAATCATAAGTCCTAACTTATTCCACAGGCAAATTGACTATAGCCTTCTCTAATTTATGAATGGGAAGTATTCCAAGAGTTCATTTGTCCATTAATCTCTTTAGTACTTAAAGCATTATTTCATGCATTTAATGTGTATTCAGATAGTGTCTGTAGACAGCAGACTCCACTGAGGACTCAGTGGAGAGAAACCAGGCAGGTCTTCGCCTTGCCTTCCCTGTGCAGATAAGCTAGTGAGGGAGGCAGACATTAATCAAATACCACAAATCAAATACCTACTGCCACACAGTAGGCTACAAACTATGAGAAGTATGAGTTGCTAGAGGACAGGGAGATGTGATGTGACCTATAAGAGTGGGACTCCACCAACAATAACCCACTAACCCGGAGAAATTACAGCCACCAAGTACCCAAGGTGGAATGTGGGGTGTGGAGAGGGAAAAGGCAAGACTTCATACAAATGTTTCTTGAACATCTTCTAAAAATCCCTTTACGCCCTCTTCTCCACCTCTAATCCCAGGTCCTGTGCGCCCTTGAGCTCTTGATACCAGCGCTTCTATTTGCAAAGACAAGACGGCAGGAAAGGATGGTCCTCCTGAGTGTGTGCAGTAATGACCAGGCGTCTCCATCCACTCAGGCTCTGACTTCTCCCTGCAACTGAGTGGACAAGCCAGATGGGCGGGCTAATGGAAGGTAAAGACGACTGAGGGTCTTCCTCCTTCCTTACTCGTGTGTGTGTGGCTGTGTGCGTGTGTGTGTATGCACACAAGTGCGCGCAGGCATGTGTTCCAACTGACAGAGCATCAAATGACAAAGAAGTGAAAAATATCAGGAAGAGTAGAAACAGATATTCTTGAGCAGTGACTGGGAGTCTAATCATGGGATCTCTTCCTATGTTTTTTTTAACCCACGTGTTTCTGTTTCCTAACTGAATTCAGAGACTCTCTCAAAAGTGGTGCCTAACACTTTGAAGCTAAACAGCTCAATGTAACTGGAAGAGAAGTGCTGAGGATGCCTAGAAAAGTGGGCTTGAGGTGGGCTGGGTGCAGGGGGAGTGAATACGGACACAGCAGGAAGAGAAATGGTAGTTGGAGGGAGGTTGGAGGGAGGTCGGAGGATAGAATGCCTACGAGAGTGCCCACCTATCAGGAGGACAAAAAAGCTTATGCCACATCTGGGCACCATATCCAGCTCTACCGGAGAGATCCAAGGAGCTATCCTGGGGGTGTGCAAAGGGTGATGAGGGATCTATGGCTTTGACAGTCTTCTCTTAAGATTTCTATCTGGCAAGTGAGAGATGCAGTTGTTGTCTTTAGGAGCTGCCCTTTATCAACTCAGTTGGCAAATGCCATCATAGCCAATTACAAGTTAGCAGGTGTGTAAGTCCATTGATGTCTGCACAAGAATTCTCTGAGCATTGGCAGTCAGGTCTTCAGAGCTGCAGGTCACTACTGGAGCAGCCTCTGTGCACAATAATGACAATAGCAGCAAAAGCTTGGTGCTGGGCACCCTTGCCTCACCATTCTATATGTTCAACCACGATACCTCATTTAAAACTTGCAGTGACTTCCGAGGTGGGCGGTACATTTCTCCCCAGTTGGTTTTACTTACAGTCACACATCTAGTGAAGCGGCAAAGTTGGGGTTCAAATAGACAGTGGTCTGAACATTATAAAATACAGGTGACTGGTTTAAACAGCATGTCAAGTCAAACATGGAGCCAAAGTAAAGGCACCCGTGGAGACTGGAGTGACCAGAGCAGCCAGGACTCCACCTGGACGGAGATTCACGCCTGTTCATGCTGCCGCCTGATGGCAGAAGCACCCAGACACCACAGCGACTATTCTTCAGATATCACGGTGCTGCAACTTCCTGATCATGAATACCGAAATCCTTTAAATGGATTCCATCACTGAATGTTTTGGGGCTCCGGCTTCCACACCAAGAGGGAAATGCACATCTCTCCACCCAATAACCAAGTAAGGCAGCGTCTCCAACTAGGGGTGCAGAAGATAAAAGAGAGACAACCCTCCCCCCCACTTTTCCCCACAACCCCACAGTGAACTCACCTATTAAGAAGTCCCTGGCTGACTGCAGGGACACGGGAGAGAAGAGCTTCAGGCCATAGACAACGTAACGGGGAGGGTGCCTGGCTTTGGCCCCTGTATCAAGAAGCAAAATAAGGCCACACAGCACACAAAAATAGATTGGTCTGCTATATGTTATGATTTGGTTGTGTCCCTAGAAAACAAACACAATTTCTGAATGATACTTGTATTTTGATTAAATGACAAAAGCCTCACAGTCAGTAACTAATACCACAATTTACAACTTACACCACAGTTCATCCACACAGAATACCCAAAGAGAAAAGAAAAAAAGCCTGATGCCGCTTCTGTTAGATCAGAATCAGAATATCAAAAAGAACTTCGTGCTTCTCAATCTCAACAAGATTTACCTAAAAATTAATTACTACCCTTGGAGAAAATCTGGATCTAATTCACTGCTTTCCCCAACAGTGAAACTTCCATTCACTTTGTTCACTTCAAGGGCAAAACTAATTTAAACCATTATTTGCTCTACACTTGGGCTCCACTAGTAATAAGAACTAGAATTAGAAGCTGTAGGCTTCAATTTCCTAGTGTCTTAGAAAGCAAGACAGTCCAGGTGCAGAGTTACACCAGCAGAGATTGAACAAATGTCTTAGTACCGCACAGTGGGATGATTCAATAAAACCTCGTTACTGAAACTATAACAAGCACTGTGTTCACAGCACTTTCCTCTGAAGGGTTCCAAATATTTAGTAGACTCTATCTTAGCATTCAAAATATTGTTATAAGGTTAAGCAGAAACACTTTTTATTATTCCTGAATGGATAAAAAAATTAAGGAAAAGATACAACATCAACTTTCCAGGGCAAAAGCCAACAAAGATTTTACATCTCACGAATCAATGCACAATTCCTAAGATTTTAAAAAGCAACAGAAATGAATTAGGCAGAAAATATTCTTTGTAATTCATGAACTACCTTGAGTGTAAAAAGTAAAGATTAAAGCAGTATTATTTCACATATAAATTTTTAAAGTGACTGCCTTGAACATATTATATTTAGAAATGCAATTTAAATTGCCATTGCTTCTATAATAAAAGTAGTTCTATTCTGAGACAGACTTTAAATGGGAAGGAAAATACAGTCTGTCCGTGGAAGCTGGATATGTTTGGCCCAGAGTCCAGGCTAAGTCTTGAAGAATATTTGCACCCTTATGAAATTTTCTTTTGAATCCAACTAGGTCTTAGATTAATGGAGAAGGGAATACCTTATTTCCATTTTAAAAAATGAAACTAAAGCCTGAGTTAAACCTAAATACATTTCTCATCAAGTGAAAAGCAAAATAAATTTGCCATTATAAATAGCTGTGCAGTAGAGAAACACACACACATACATTTCCTCAAAAACACACAGTTTAGGAAAATAATCAAATAGCTACCTTCCACTTGCTCTGATTTTTCCTCTATTAAAGTGTTAAAATACATTACCTGAGATATCCTGTTGGGTCAAACAGTATGAGCAGGGGAGAGCTTTCTTTGTGTTTGTAATTCCTAAACAAAGCTTAAGGCTTGTTTGCCGAGAGCCTGCCCTTCCTCCACAGTCCGGGCTCACGTGTTTGCTCCGTCCCATCCTGTGTTTGGGGCACCCCCAAATCCCCAGCATCTGCTAACAGACGGCACATAAGCTGCTTCTCCTTGCCTCGATTCCTAAGAACACCTGCTAATAACGTTCCCCTGCTCTTCAGTTACTATTTTCACATATGAATCACACACCAAAGTCCCCAAGGATTGATTTTTAAATTTTTTTCAATAGAAAAATTCGACTTGATCCACCAGATGAAGTCTGATTATAATCTCTTAAGATTCATTTCACTCGGTCATTTCTCTTCTGTTGGAACTTTAAAGCACGCTTGGGTGCGCTGACCAAACTCAGCTGCGGGGCACGGTGCTGTCCTGCCCCAGGCAGCTTCACGCGTGCACCTCTCTGTCCAGCAGCCCCTGGACCTTTCCATGGCCCACGTTATACGCTGGTCACAGGGCAGGGAAAGAGCAAACTGAGAGTCTCTAACAGAAATGCCGGAGCCCCACCTGCGGGGAGCACCTGTGGCTACGTGACAAGGCTGTCCCTAGTTACCACTCAGGGAGACAGTGGGATGACCAAATGCTTTCCACATCTGGTCGTTCATCTTAAGGAAAAAAATTACTACAAAGAAGATGGGGTGTCTGAGAGAATCTCAGAGAGCCCAGGGCTGGAGCAAGGCTGGGCCTCAGGGGAGACTGAGCTGGAGGCTGTCCACCTGGGCGTGGCTCTGGGCCTTCGCCAGCTCCAGGCTTCACCCCACGGGGTCAAAGAGAGCCCACCACAGCCACCACGTTCACACGTGTTCCCGGCTTGGCTGTGCAGAGGCCCAGCTCCCATTTCTGATGACGAGTGTATAACAACATCAGGACAACTGCTGCCCTCATCCAGCCTCTCCCTGTCTCAGGCACTCACTGCCCTACCTGGCTAATCCTAGAACACCCCGAGCAGCGGACACCATTCCCATTTCCACAGAGTAAGCTTAGGTGTGAGAATGAAAGGTACCCCAGGCCTCACAGACAGAAAACTGTGGCAGAGGAAGGATTTGGGCCCACCGCCCGGCTCCCCGCAGCACCCGGGGGATGAATGCACTGGGCACTGGATCCCTCAGGCCAAGGACTCAGCCTGACGTGAAACTTCATTCATGATGGCCACTCTATAAACACAGGATGTGAAAGTTATTCCCGTGAAGAAAACACAGAGAATAGGGGAAGCACTCGTAGTATTTTGGGGGTGTCAGCTTTTCCTAAAAGGACTCTGGGTGGAGCACAGGGCTCCCAAGCTGCACAGGGTATAGAAAAACTACACCTGCTCTGCCCACCCCTTCCTGCTGCTCAGCGATGTGGCGGTCACCTGCACAGAGCTCTCATCACTCTGATCGCTGCACTCTAAGGTTTATTCCAAGACCACAAGACGGTCCAGGCCACCTTGCACACCCATCATCTCTTGGTGGCTGCTGATAATTCCTTTTGCACTTTGGGTTGCAGTTCAGCTTTCCACAGAGGGTCATCCTGAGTGTCCACAACTAGGTACTTCAACTCCCCTCATATGTGGAGCAAACACAGGACCCCTGGGACGGGCACCCCCTGCCCTAGGCAGCAAGCAATCTATACTCCACACTTTGTGTGTACGAAAGAATCCAAAATGTTTCACAGAAAATGGTGCAAATCAGTCACAAATGATGGGCTAATTCTCAACTGGTTTAGAGGCTAGTTTAAACATGGTAGAAATCTGATAGGCTACTTTAAGAATTGAAAAGATGAAGGCAAATAAGATTTCATAAGCTTAGTTTATTATTTAATTCAGCAGATCAATCTATTTTAGGACCGACTTCTAACTTTCAGGTCTCTGATGTAAAACGGGGGACATGGCGTGCAGGCCAGGGACAGCGAGAAGGCCATCGTGTGCTCGCCGAGCGCGTCCACGGCGTCTGTCCTGCTGCCTCCTCGTTCACATTACTTCCCCACTGCCTTAGCATTTCCCTCGAAGGCAGTGAAAGGCATCAGAAGAGGGGTACATTCTGCCTTTGATCAATTTTAGGATATGAAAATTAAAGAAGGCCATTTGGAACGACTCCTGCTTTAAGCAGTAATTTTCTTAGCAAAGGAAATACACAAATATTATTTGACTTTGACTTTCAATCAAGATCAATTAAAACTATATTGACCTTATTATTCCTGGTATTAAGGATTGAGAAACTATTTCAAAACTCCTTCCCTGACCAACACTACCCTACTCAGGTGTTTAAGGTCAGCATCAACAGTGATAAGCCTCTCTGATCATTTGTACCCCTGACATGATGTGAGCATGATCAGCGTGACACTTTACCTCTGTGACAGTCCTCTTAAAAACCCACAATCCTGTCCAATCATGAGATAAAGATCAGACAAATCCCAACTGAGGGACAGTCTGCAAAATACCTGGCCAATCTTCCACAAAGCTGCAAAGGTCATCAAAAACTATTACTATGCCGCCAGCATCTGATCCTCAGATTTCTTCCAGCTTCTACCTCAAACATCAATTTTTTTAAGCTTTCCCGGACCTGTTTCCTTTTAGAATCAGACAAATTTTCTTCAGGCCTAAGGAAAATCCGAGAAATTGCTATAGCCAAGAGGAGCCTAAGGAGACTTAGCAGTCAGACGGGAAAGGGTGTCCCAGACGGGGTCCTCAAGCAGGAAAAGGACATTAGGTAAAATTAAGGAAATCTAAGTAAAATGTGTACTTTAGTTAATAATAATGTATCAGTATTGTTCCATTATTTACAACTAATGTAAAAGGTAACTTAGGGGAGCAGGACATCGGTACACGAGGGGTCTCTGTATGATTTTCCTAAAACCATTCTAAAATAAAAAGTATCCTGACTTGGATACCAAATGTCCTCACTGAATACAGCAACTGTCAATCAAACAGAATACATGACCAGTGGCATACCCTGCTCTTGTGTACAGTAAGCGAGAACTCCAAATACCTGCAGTGGAAGGAAACATTTATAGGGGGCTAAGGATACTGCAAAAGTTGCCCAATCCACTCTACTAAACCCAACCGAGGTTGTGATGATTACCCATATTTTACACACATGCAAGAATACTGCCAACATTTGCTAGGTGCTTCAGGACCACACACCATGCTATGCACTCAGGGGAATTACCTTGTTTCATTCCCTTAGAATTCTGTTTTATTATTTCCCTTTTGCAGAAACCCTAAGATTCAAAGAAGTAAGTTTCCTGTGACCCCACAGTTTGCACAGAACGAAGCCGGATTAAAACCTGAAACCTGCATGCTTCCATTTACCTCACTGTTTCTTGGTGTGGAGCTGAGTCAGCTCCACCATATTCACCCTGGGATGTTGTAAAAATGCAGAGTCCCAGGCACTGCCCCAGCTGTAGGGGCTTGAACTCTGGTGCTTCAATTTATTAACGGCTCTCAGCAAGTCTGCTGAAGTTTGCCTTCTGGGTTATCATTAGTGGCTATTGTTGGTCAGACCCGTTTGTATAAATCCATGTAAGCAAATTTATATCCTCTTTCCCCCATTACTGTATTGCTAGGGTCTGATCCTCAGACTGCTTCCAGTCTCCAGTCTAACCCCTAATCTTCCCAAGTTCTTCCCGAACTGTTTTCCTTTCTTTTATTCTCACCGTGTTGCCCAGGCTATAGTGCAGTGGCATGATCACAGCTTGCTGCAGCCTTAAACTCCTGGCCTCAAGCAATCGTCTCCCAAAGTGCTGGGACTACAGGCATGCACCACTACATGAGGCTCAGTCATGTTTAATATGAAAACAGAGAATACTGAAAGAACACAACTTTTATGAAACAACTTCTACAACTCTACCCATTTGTATTACCTATTTTCTTTTAGAATCAGACCAAATTTTTTTAGGCCTAGGGGCTACTAGACCATATCTATCACCGCGTCATTCTTAATTTGGTATTTAAAACTCAAACACACAGAACGTTATACACAAAAACATTATTTCCATCTTGTTCTCTTCTGCTGTTAACGACTTGCTCAAAATTTGCCACCTGTGTTCCCGGAAGCAAGTACAAATAAAGTCAATCACTCTAAGAGCAAGAATTGGCTCAATTTATTAATAAACCACCTCCTGACAAAAGCCCTAGTATGGTTTGAAAAGCAGTCTGGTTCACCTGACAACTCCTTAAGAATGAAAACTGGCCAGGACTGGAGACAGCCGTGGGCCTGAGAGCTGACTTTATAGCTACCATATTTTTTTTCTTCATTAGCATACTGGATAAACACCAACTCAAATTAGAGACTAATCTACTTAGAAATACGTGTAAGCAAATTAATTACTGCAATAAACACAGTTAGATATCTGACGATGTCTTCCTAAGACAGTAATATAAGTAATTTCTTGCTGTCTCACGATGATGTGCTCGCTGAGATAAAGGAACAGCAGCTTGGATCATTCCTCTGGGAAGCAGACAATACAGCCCCAACCTAGAGCGGGGCTCGGGACGGTCATCATAACGGGCATTACAGATCCGCGGGGATTGCGCAGCGGTACCTGCTGACTGCCCTTCCCAGTGCTCTGCGTTATCTCTGAAAGGACATGCAAGAAAGGAAGGTTTAACAGCATAGACTACCCCTCCCCCAAGTCCCAGAGAAGAACAGTGACACTGACGCGTGGTAACGAGCAAGGAAGGTTTCCCGGAGCAGGAGGGTGGTGAAGTGGTAGCTAGGGTGGGCTGGAACAAAAAAACTTCAAAGCTGCACATTTCTCTCCCACCACCTAACCCAGATTTCTGACGATAATCACAACAATACATCTCAATACCCTAATTATGCTGCTCCTACTTATCTTGACATTTAGACTCTAGGATAAAAGAAGATGTACTACATGTAAACCAATTATGGGGAACACAGGAATTTAACAGGATAGCAACGTGTGCTGTCTGACTGTCCAATTATAAGCTTTTCTTAATTACTATGAGCTAAACAGGAGCTATCACAGATTTAAAAATCACTCCTGAATCGTGGATATGAATTTTTTAAAAGCACAATAGAGGGAAGATCAAGCCTCTTTTCATTGAAAGGATTTTCCAGGGGCCCACAGAAGCTGGAAAGAAAAGAAGGTTGCTCATAGAGCTGGAAGTCCAGCTGGCAAAGGCAAGTGGCCAGAGTGCTACAGGGGCAGTACCTGCCTCAGGGTGCCCTGTGCACCCCCACAGACAAGGGTAAAGGACAGCAGGCTCACGTGCCTGTGTCCCAGAGCTCACAGGACAATGCCAGAGTGCTAACACGTCAGTACTGGGAAGCGCAGGGTCATAGCTATTGAATTGGCTCAATGTTATGGGGGTGAAAGGTCATAATATACTTGAAAATATGCACTAAAAAGAGATCAGAGTCATGCAAAAGGGAATAATGATTTAGGAAAATGCAATTTCAAGTCACAACAAGTTATCCCCTTGCACCTGTTACAATGTCTTTCATAGGCCAGGCACAAAGGTTCATGTCCATAAACCTAGCACTTTGGGAGGCTGAAGTAGGAGGATTGCTTAAGGCCTGGAGTTTCTACTAAAAATAAAAAATCAGCTGGGCATGGTGGCATGCACCTATAGTCCCAGCTACTTGGGAGGCTGAAGCAGGAGGAGTGCTTGAGCCCAGGAATATGAGATTTCAGTGAGCTATAATGATGCCACTGCACACTAGCTGGGGTGACAGCAAGACTATGGAGTTTTTTCCCAAAAAGACAAAAGATAGCAAGTGTTGGTGTAGATGTGGAGAAAAAGGAACCCTTGTACACTGCTGACAGGAATGTAAATTGGTATAATCATTATGCAAAACAGTATGGAGGTTTCCCAAAATAAAAGTCCAACTACCATGTGACCCAGCAACCCCACTTCCAGGTATATGACCAAAGGAAATGGAATCAGTATGTCAAAGAGATCCTGCACTGCCATGTTCATTCAGCTCTATTCAGGACAACCAAGACAGGGAATCCATCTAAGTGTCCCTCAAGGAATGAAGGGATAAAGAAAATGTGGTGTAGACATACAATGGAATATTATTCAGCCTTTAAAAAGAAGGCAACCCTGTACACTGACAAACACAGAAGACATTTGGGTAATGAAATAAGCTGGGCACTGAATGAAAAATGCTGTAGGATCATCCATGGGAGCCAAGCTCATGGAAGCAGCAGGGATTAGAATAGAGGTTCCCAGGGGCCTGGAGCAGGCAGGGTGGGGACTGAGGAAAGGTTAGTTAAAGGGGATAAAGTTTCAGTCAGATGGAAGCATGTGTTCCAGAGATCTACCAGACAGCATGGTGACTACAGTCAATAATACTTGAAATTTGCTTGAAAATTGCTAAGAGTATATTTCAAATGTTCCATCAGGAAAAAAAAAAGATAGCCATGTTAATTAGCTTGATTTAATCATTCCACAAGGTATATACACATTGAAACATCACCTTATATCTCACAACAAATATATACGATAATTAAAAAATAAGAACAATTCTTGCCCACATAACCAATGTTACTAATAATAACAGCTAACATGTACTGAGCAATATCAGCCGGCCAGGCACTGCTACAAACTCATTATGTGAATTAAATTCCCACAAGTGTTTTCATTAGCCTCATTTACACAGGGAGACTGAGGCATGGAGAGGGCCAGTATCCTGCTCAGTATAAGAAATTCAAGTGGAAGACTCTGGAAACAAAGACAGGCGTTCTGACTGCAGACTCTGCCGGCCTCCTCCCCAGGCTGCTGATCTCTCCTGGCTCGGGATCTGTGGGATAGGTAACCCCCTCCACCCCACAGCCCCTGCAAAGCTCCCCACAAGCTCTGAGATCTTGGAACTTGGCCACCATGCATTCATATTCTATTTAATATTTCTACTTTTAATATTCTATATATAGACAAAGATCAAGATTTTGCCTTTGGAAGCAATCTTGGCCTTTTCCCTGTCTTTAACACAAGCAGACAAGACAAGCCATTCGCCTGCATTTGAAAACTTACGTGTATGGGTGAGGCGGGGTCAGGCTGAACGCTCTAAAACACAAATCAGAAGTGTCTGTGTCATCATCTCAGGTCACAAGGTCACGTTAGTGAGAGCACATTACTGTAAGAATTAGATGAGACCTTGCCTTTATCAGGGAGTACTGGCAGCTGGCCATGACCAAGCAGAAGAGCAGCACCCACATATCCTTGCAGAAGCCCTGGTTCAATGTCAGAAATCCAAGCAGGGAGACCAAAACAACGAGTAAAATCACCAGCACATTCTCCTTGACATCTTCAGTTCTGAGAAAAATACACAAAGGAAGACGAAGAAGATGAAAGGAGAGCGTGTCCACTTTTAAACAGCGAATGCCTGCATGTGTCTAAAACGGCAGTGTTAGCCCAGTAGTTCCCTGAAGCAAGCCCCTATTTTTGCTACAAGACTGTTAGGTTTTTTCCTTTCCCCATCCTTGTACTGTAAATAAAACCCACATCTTAGCCCCAGATTTCTATCACTGAAGCAAATTAAGTATCAGCCTGTTGGATTAACGATTCCATGCACACTATGAAACGTGTTTCAGATAAAGAGCCTCACTGGTTCCTTTCATTTGAAGGGTGGGAGGGTGCATTAATACCTGGTGAAGATTTCCAGATAGAGTCCTTGGAGCCAGGGTTTGCTACCCAGTTTCAGAAACTCAGACAGCTGAGAGAGATTTGCAACCTCTCAGAGGTACAGAGAGCCTGCCTCAGGGTGTGCTATGGTCACACCGTCTCACTGGGTAATTTTCTCGTGTGCGACTCCCCATCCAAGACATGAAGGGACTCACGTTTATGCACTGATAGGAAGGGGCTGCAGGCTGGATCCCGGAACCTAAGCAGGGTGCAGAGGGAGCTGACAGCAGGGCTCCAAGGGACAGAGCTGGAGGGTCACAGTACTGCACAGAGCTGGGAGAGAACACGTGAGGGAGGATGGGAGACATGAAGAACGAGCGAGGACCCAGCTTAAGACTCCAGAGGGGGAAGACTCAGGATAAAAATGCAGAGTGGGGCCATGGGAGGAGGTAGCAGAAGTGAGTAAGGGGCTGAGCAGGGTGGCTCATGCCTGTAATCCCAGCACTTTGGGAGGCCAAGGTGGGAGGACTATTTGAGTGAGGTCAAGACCAGCCTGGAAAATATAGCAAGACACAACCTCTACAAGAAAAAGAAAGAAAAATTAGCTAAGCTTGGGGTCCCATACCCATACTCCCTGCTACTTGTGAGGCTGAGGCAAGAGGATCACTTAAGCCTGGGCGTTTGAGGGTATAGTGAGTTATGACAACTTCACTGCATTCAGCCCAGGCAGATTCTGTCTCTAAAAAAGAGAAAAGAAAAAAATGGACTAAGGGAGGATGACATGGACCATAATGTCAGGGGACAAAAGGCCTAGAGTTCAGATGGGTCATTCCCAAGAATCTGAACATACTTCTTAACCTCACCAAATTTTGCTCATACAGACATTACTCTCCCTTATAAAACTGATCTTTGTTAGACATGGCTAAGTGGCTACTTCAAACCTGGCATGTAAATAATTATGAACACTTTTTAAAAGTTAATAGACTTTATTTTTTAGAGGCATTTGAGCTTCATAGCAAAACTGAGGGAAAACACAGAGTTCCCACAGACACACACAACCCTCAGCTGATGAGCCTATGCTGACATGTCATTACCACCCCAAGTACACAGCTGACGCAGGGCTCACTCTGGGTGCTATATGTTCTGTGGGTTTGGACAAATGTATCCACCATTACGACATCATACAGAGCAATTTCCTTGCCCTAAAATACCCCCCATCAAACCCCTGGCAACCATTTATCTTTTCATTGTCTCCATAGTATCGCCTTTTCCAGAAGGTTGTACAGTTGGAATCTAGAGTACACAGCTCTTTCAGATTGTCTTGTACAGTTGGAATCTAGAGTACACAGCTCTTCCAGATTGTCTTGACCAGTTGGAATCTAGAGTACACAGCTCTTTTAGATTGTCTTGTACAGTTGGAATCTAGAGTACACAGCTCTTTCAGATTGTCTTGACCAGTTGGAATCTAGAGTACACAGCTCTTCCAGATCATCTTGTACAGTTGGAATCTAGAGTACACAGCTCTTTCAGATCGTCTTGACCAGTTGGAATCTAGAGTATACAGCTCTTTCAGATCGTCTTGACCAGTTGGAATCTAGAGTATACAGCTCTTTCAGATCGTCTTGTACAGTTGGAATCTAGAGTACATAGCTCTTTCAGATCGTCTTGACCAGTTGGAATCTAGAGTACAAAGCTCTTTCAGATCGTCTTGTACAGTTGGAATCTAGAGCACACAGCTCTTCCAGATCGTCTTGACCAGTTGGAATCTAGAGTACACAGCTCTTCCAGATCGTCTTGTACAGTTGGAATCTAGAGTACACAGCTCTTCCAGATCGTCTTGTACAGTTGGAATCTAGAGTACACAGCTCTTCCAGATCGTCTTGTACAGTTGGAATCTAGAGTACACAGCTCTTCCAGATTGTCTTGTACAGTTGGAATCTAGAGTAAACAGCTCTTTCAGATCGTCTTCTTCCACTCAGTACCGTGCAGTGAAGGTTCCTCTGTGTCCTTTTGTGGCCTGATGCCCCATTTCTTTTTATCCCCTATAACATTATACTTTAAGGACGTGTCACGGTTTACTCTCCATGTGCCTACTGAAGGCCAACTAGGGTGCTTCCAAGTTTGGGCAACTATGAATAAAGCTGTTATAAACATTTATGTGCAGGTTTCTGCACAGACATAAGTGTTCAACTCCTCTGGGTAAATACCAAGGAGTGAGACTGTTAGATCGAGTGGTAAGAACATGGTTAGTTTTGTAAGAAGCTGCAGAGCTGTCTTCCAAAGTGGCTGCCCTGTCTGCACTCCCCAATGCTGACCGAGAGCCCTGTCCCTCTGCACCCTACCGGCCTGTGGTGTGGCAGCGCTTTACGTTTCTGCCGTCCCAACAGTTGTGCAGCGGCATCTCAGTGCTGTTTCCATTTGCAGTTCTCTATTGACCTAGCAGGTGGAGCATCTTTCCATACGCTCATTTGTCACCTGTATTTCTTCCTTGGTGAGGTGTCTGCTTAGACCTTCAGCCTATTTTCAAGTTGTTCATTTTCCTACTGCTGAATTTTAAACATTCTCTGCCTATTTTGCTTAACAGTTCTTTGTCATATATGCCTTTTGTAAGTATTTCCTTCCAGTATGTGGAACCTTTTTAATGAATGAATAAATGAGTAAAAATGAACCTAGCTGTAATGCTGACATTTAATGCCTTAGCAGCTAAAGAAAACGAGAGAGACATAACTCAGGATAAAACTCTTGAGGAGACACACAATTAAGTGCATGAATCATTTGGTACAGACTTTTTGCGTATAATTACAGACAGACAGACATAGGATTGATAGATAGATTGACATAGATCCAAGAGATTCCAAGAGCTACCAAAGTAAATGACTGCAGTAAAATAAACTCGGAGCTGTACTTGCCAAGAACACGGCCTCGGGCCTCCCGGAGGAGGGAGGGCAGGAGACTCTGGAGGCAACAAGCCAAGAGAAGAAATCAATGCTTAATTTCGTTGGACTGAACTGCAGCTGAGGTATTACAGAATAATATAAGCAAGTGGAAAAGTAACATAGAAATGTACAGAAAGATCAAGTACTCAGACATCATGGTGCTCAAGTTAAAAGAAGAATTGTTTTTTTGAGAGAGAGCCTAGTTCTGTTTTTGCCCAAGCTAGAAGGCCGTGGCCCCAGCCTAGCTCACAGCAACCTCAACGTCTTGGGCTCGAGCTATCCTTCTGCCTCAGCCTCTCCAGTAGGTGGAATTGTAGGTGCACACCACCACACCCGTAGCATTTAGTATTTTTAGCAGAGTCTTACTCTTACTCACACCAGTCTCCAACCCCTAAGCTCAAGTATTCCTCCTGCCTAGGCCTCTCAGGGTGCTAAGATTACAGAAGTGAGCCACAATGCCCAGCCTAAATATCTTTTAAAAACTACTTGGAGAACTAAAACATATCCGGTGAAAAGAGAAATTTGTGTGTCATCTATTTTCCACTATGCACTTGTAATAGAGCTGTATATATTTGGTTAGTGCCAGTTCATAAAATTCATCACATGTTCTTCAGTGTGCTCCAACATCCTAATGTATACTAAAAACACAGGGAAGCCTTGGAAGTACATACACAAATTCCAAAGGAAGAAAACCAAACGTTTCTCTATTCAGAGGGAAGGAATCAAGTTCCTAAAAAAGTATTTTTCTACAGATTCTTCTCCAGCAGGACTCCATTCCTCTGCCCCAGCCTCCACACACACACACACACACACACACACACACACACACACACACACCCTGCCCCAGGCCTTGGTCTTTCAGGTATCTGCATTTAAATACTAGGTAAAAATAACTTACTTTCTAAGGCAAACAGTGGCTTGACTAAGGCTGTACTTTTGAAAGAGGTTTACATGGTACAATGGAGGGGAAAGAGGCCAGAGCAAGGATAAACCCCACTCCCAGGAGACAGAACAAGGGCCTGGGAGATCGACATGGCTGGGGAAGAAGAAGGGGTCCCTGACTCTAAGACATAATTCAGAGCAAGGCAGAAAGGACCCAGATGGAGTATGTTCAATGAAGGATTGACTGAAAGAATAAAAATTTCCCTCTAAGATTTCAATCTGGGGGGAAAAGGATCATGGTAGAATTAGAAGCAGAAATTGAGAAGGGAAACTGGTTTGCAAAGGCAAGTTAGATTTATACAACAGAAGAGGTCAGCACTGGCCCTAGCTGCTGGGATTCGTCAGTGAACAAAAGGGCTGGAGCTTCCCTTGTAGAGGTGATGCCATAAAGGAAGTATGAACAACAGAAAGTAAGTATACTGAAAGTAGTACGCAAAGATATGAAGTACGACGACAACAAAGAGAACAGGGCAAGACACAAAGAAGGACAAGGGGATTGGCCATGCAGACATCCAGGGGAAGAAACTTCCATGCAGAAGGAAGAGCCAGTGAGAAGGTCTTAGGCTGGAGGGTGCCTGGCTTGGTGAAAAATAACAGGAAGGCCAGCCTGGGCAGAGAAGCGTGCACGGCGACGGCGGGAGGTGAGGTCAGAGAGCACGTGAGCCACCAGACATGGGGGACTTACGGGTCCCAGTTTGGTTTCTGAGGGAAACGGGAACCTGCCGCAGAGTGGTTAGCAGATCACTGGCACTAAAAAGCCTCGCTTTCTTGTTAGGAACAGTGTACAGAGAGAATGGGTTGAAGGAGGGACAATGCTACTGCAGACACCAGGTGAGACCAGGCAGTCATAATAAAGCTACAAAGACGCACTGGGCAGATACGTTTGGAAGGAACAGTGACCATGACTTCCTGCGAGAGACTGAATTCAGGTACAAAAGGAAAGGACTTGAGGATGATTCCAAGATGTTTAACCAGAAGATGGGTTGTCATGAGGTGAGATGGGAAAGGCCGCAGGTGAAGCAGGCCTGGGTGAGGTCAAGATAAGGAGCTCAGTTTTGGACTATTATCATGGGATGTCAATGTGGTCAATTCAGACATACAAGTCCACAATTTCGGAGATGGGTTTAAATTAGAGATACAAATCTGAGAGTCAGCATTTAAACCACAAGACTGAATATAATCACCAAAGAAAAGAGGGAAGAGAGAGACAGGAGAGACCAAGAGCAATGCAGCATCTGAGGATGCAACGTATTAAGGGGTCAAAAGGCAGAGGAACCAGCTTCCTGGTTAAAACTTTAACTTTGCTTAAAACTTTGCTTTGTATAAAAATTTGCTTCCTGTCAATGAGGAACCAGCAAGACAGAAGGAAAACCCAGAAAGGGCCGAGTCTTAGAAGCCAAAAGAAGGAAATCTACCAAGAAAGAAAAGGAATCAACTCTGTCTAGTACTGTAACTGGGTTCAGTAACATGAGAACTGAAGGATAGGGTCAACAATGACCTTCACAAGGTCAAGTTCAATGGGGTACTGGGCCTGGGGGAATCTGAATGGAACAGGAAACAAGCACAGACAACTCTTCAAGGAGTTTCACTGCAAAGGGGACCAAGAAACAGGACAGGAGCTGGTGAGAAAGTAGTCAAGAAAGGGTTTTTAAGGGTGGGCGATGTAACAGCACTTTCTCACAGTAACCGTGATGACAGTGGGTTCTGTTTGAGAAGCAGAATGATTTCCTCTCTACCTGTCATGTGGCTAGCTCCTGCTCTTCGTATCTCAGCGAGTGCTTCCTTGTTGAAAGGGTCTCTGTCAGCCACCCATACTGACATCTGTGCCCCATTTGCCCCAGGTCCTTCTGTCTCAGGCCTTTCCGGGTTTCTTTGCTGGCACCTTTTGCAGGATGCTCTTCTCCCCAACAGAATGGATGTTCCACGAGGGCAGGGACAGTGGCTGTTTTATTCATCACTCTGTACCCAGTGTCCAGCACAGAGCCTGGTGTAGAGTAGGTGCTTGAGTTAGTATCTGCTGAGTGAAGTTTTGAAGTGATGCACGGATGGTGCTGACCTGATAAACCACATAGATGAAAAACTCCATGTTTTACAGGAGGAAATAAGAGAAAATAAGTAAGGAGAATAGGATGAGTCCAAAAATATCTGGGTAGAATGGAGAGCCACAAGTAAGTAGAAGAGGATGCAATTGCAGAAACTATGAAGCCACTGTGCAGAGACTGGGAAAACCTTTCAAGGAAGAACAGTCTGAATTCAAGAGTTAAGGTGACAAACACCAGGCACACGGCCTTTGCCCAGGGGAGTTTACAGCAATGGTCAGGTCGGTTTCACTGCTTGTTATCCACCAATTTCTTCCATTTCTTGCCCGGTTTTTATAGTTTTTTTATTATGTAAACCTTTTCTTTCTAAACTTTAAATTTTATCAATTAAAGTTTTTTCTTACACTTTAAATATAATGCCCCTCACTGAATTCAAAGGTAATTTATTTATGACTTTTGAAATAAAAATTTAGCTATCATAATAAAAAAGCATAAAATTTATTGGGGAAAGTTCTGCTTTTTGAAACAGACCTATTGAAAAGGTTTTTGAAAACACAGCAGTCCTAATTAAGGAGATGAGTTAATAAGGTACAGCTTTATACTGTACACAAAGGCAGCACTGAAAGCTTAGGCCTGGGAATCTGCATTTTACAGAGCGCCCATTTTGCCTGGCTGGGGATTACACTCTCCCTGCAACGTTTCCAAACTGCTCAGTTTTTCCAGATCTGCGTTTGGGTTTCTTCCTCCTTCCCTGTTGTGAGCTGTGGGTTCATGGCAGGCTCCTTCGTCCTCTTAACGGACTCTAAACTGCAGCTCCAGATCAGCAATCCTGCTCACAGACGACTTCAGGTACACTGAGGGTTTAAATGTCGGTGACTAGATTTAACGATATGTGCTTTGGCTAACTTCAGTTTCTAAAATTCATTTGTCTTCTTTCTGGGTTCTGGGTCACATTCCAGCAACAATAATAATAGCCACTAACATTTAAAGAACCTTTTCAATGGACTAAGGTGACGAATGCTCATAACCTCCTTACAGTACAAGTTTTCCCCATTTCACAGATTGGAAACTGAGGCCCTGGCAGGTTTTGAAGCCATCCTAACATCACAGCACGAATGAGTAGTGATTCCTGAATTTGATTCCCAAGGGCCAAATGCTGTGCTCAGGGGCTCCCACGCCAATCCCTAAACACAAAATCTAAAAACTCAAGGTGACTTGCAAGAAAGGCGATCAAAATCATAAAATCATGAACTTTTAAAAATGATAAAGTCATTTCTTTTTTTAAGATAAGTAATTAGGAGTATTTTATCTTTTCATTAGATCATAACTGTGGGCCTCACTGAGTTTATGGGGTACAAGTGCTCGCTCTGTGCACAGTGTGGGTGTCTGCGCCGACCTGGTTAACACAACCTCATTTCCTTATCATCCTTTTTTAGGCCTCCATGGGATTTTGAGTTAATCTTTTGTCACCAAGTGGATTTCAAAATAACAAACATAGAAATCTATAGAAATATATGTTTTTAATAGCAAGGGTTAACACATACTACTCCAACTTCCAATAATTCCTTTTTAACAGAAAATAATTAATATTTCAAGAAAATGCCTCATTTAGCAGAATGTACTATCCTGGATTATTAGTTAAGTAGTAAATGTATCTCTTAATTGTGTGCCTCTCGGGTAACAGTGCTATTAGAAAAACCATTATCGCTCCATTCCCTGACTTGTGGGTCCTGAAATTTACTGCTGTAATTTTGCACAGCTGTAGTACTTTTCATACGGGATCACCTTCTTTGATATATTTATATTAGAACTAGTCACTGGGCATCAACAAGACAGGCTAACAGTTTTCCACTGCCCACCCTGGTTGGCATTATACCACAAAACGGAGCAATTGCTCATGGCAATGCCAAGAACAGCATCTTGAAGGTTCGAATCAGCCTTGCAGTCAGAGCTTCTCAGCCCTTGAAAACTGTAATACCACCCTCTGCACTTCTGGAGGTAGAACAGAAATGAGAAACCCCTACCTTGCCCCATCTCCACCATGCCTTAACCTACTTTAACCTCCGCTCTTCAGCCTCCCTACCCAGTAACCACATCCCCAACCCTGAGCATTTTATCCTGGAGAGCAATGGTCATCGAAGGTGGGAGAAAAGCATTTAAAGGAAAGATTAACATTTAGGTTAGTGTACATCAAAGAGAAGTGAGCAATGAGAATCTGAGTTGCCCAGAGAAGAGGCAGAAATCACCCACTTCCTCCCCCTCTACTCCCCACGCCACACCCAGTCAAGCCAGGCCCCATGTTAAAGGTGGAGCCTTAAGCTTTCCTACAAAAATTGGGCAAGATATGAATAGACTAAACCATGATATTGCCCCCAGAGCTACCCTTAAACATGAACCATGTTACCCAATTCTCATATCTCCTATTGTAAGTGCTAAATTACAATTGTTTACGTTTTTAAGATTTCAGTGCTCTGACTTGGGTTGGCAGCAAAGGAGGTGTGCAGCCTGAAAACATTCCAGAGAACTTGAGCAAGTGGCAGTTTTCTTGTTTAACCATGCAAGTGGGCACTGTTGTGATCCCACTGTGTCTTTCCATCATATGTTTGCATGCTCAGAAGCTTACCTATCAAGCAATGCCAACAAGGTAAGTCGATCGTACCAGACTTTAATCCACTTGCCAGGGAAAATGATAAATTTGTAAAACTGCTCTCGGTTAAATTTTCCTTGTGTTGAAGAACATGACGAGTCTTCTAGATCCTGACTCACATGCTTTTACATATCAAAAGAAACAACAGAGAAAGGGTTTCATATTGTCATGCCATTGCCATGAATATACATCATAACTTAAAAATACAATAGCTGATGTTCAAATTCTGAAATTTAAACCAACATATTTCACTTAAAATGAATACTCTAAGAAAAGAACAATGATCAATAAACAGGGTCTTTCTTACCAACACTTTAATTCCATTATAACATACCATTACAATTACACTGTTCATCACATCAAAATACTACTGTTCACTAAGGTCAAGAAACATCCATAAAAATAGTCCTATGAAAGATAAGAATTCAACAAAAGACTTTAAAGGGCTTCATTTCTGGAAACTATGTTACCTACTGTAATCTTAAGATACAAATTCAAATTTTACTAAGATTAAAAAGATTTTCACTGGTGATATCTCAGTCATTGGTGAAGCCTGCTATAAGAAAAACTGAAATATTTTTCTACAAAAAAATCTGAACTAATAAAATTGAAAGATGTAGGGAAACTGAGACCCAGATTTTTAAAATTTTAACCCCAAATTCATCTCTGACTAGCTGTAATGCAGTGGAAAGAATTCAATTTTGAAAATAAAAAGCTAATAATGATTTGCACATCACATACTTACAGAGGGACCCGGCCCAGGTTAGGGACAGGCAGTTTTCCATGCAGGGCCCTTAGTGAAGGTGGTGGTGGCAGCAGGTGCCTGGTCAGCCCTCCCAGTGGGAGCCACGTCAAGTGAGGTGCCTGCCGTCAGACCGCTCACCTTGTCCTTTGTGTCTTGCCCTCCCTGCCCAGAGGCTGTTAAGACTGAAGTTCTCATTCATTTCCTCCTTCACCGTCTGGCCGTGCCTGTCCCTGCTCTCTATCTGTAAGCCTTCTCTAAATGCCCCAGCTTCCTGCACAGCTTCTATTTCTAACCTGTATATATTTTTAATCATGATACAAAACAAATAACAGAAAGTTTACCATCTTAGCCATTTTTAAATGTAAAATTCAGTAGTGTTAACTAGATTCTCATCATTGTGAAACAGATCTCTAGAACTTTGCCGTCCCTAAATACTAACACTCTGTGCCTGCTGAACAGCTCCCCACGTCTTCTGCCTTCAGCTCCTGGCGGCCACATTCCGTCCCTCTGAATTTGACGACTCTCAGTACTTCACATAAGTGGAATCACGTAGCACTTATCCTTTTGTGGCAGGCTTATTTCCCTTAGCATAATCTTCTCAAGATCATCCGTGCTGTGCGCTGTGTCCCCCTTTCCTTCCTTTTTAAAGCTGAGTAGTATTCCGCTGTGCGTCCTTATCACATTTGTTGATCTACTCATCTGTCAGTGGACACATGGGCTGCTTCCTGAGCTACTGCAAATAGGGCTGCTAAGGAACACAGGCCTGCAAACATCTCTTCCCAGATCCTGCTCTCAATTGTTCTGGATAAGCACCCAGAAGTGAAACTGCTGGATTATTCTAAACTATATATTTGTTTGTTCCAAAAAGGGTTTAAGGCTCTAATTTCCTCTAGGCTGACAAGCATAAGACACAGGAGATTAAAAATAATTGCAAAGACAAGAAAACACATGAGGATGGGATAGAAGAAGAGCTGTGGGGGCAGCACTACCTTTTTAAGGCCTCTCCCACTGCTCTGGCTTATAAAGCACAGGGGTGCACATGGGTAGACCACGTGACATTTTCCCAATTCTGGGAAGTCACCAATGTGAATGTGCTTGCTGTGCATGAGGGCAGTGCAGCTGCTTCATTAGAGACCACTGCAAAACTCTCCAGGAAAGTAGATTTCACCATCACTCCGCGTCCAGATGCTGATCCACTGACTCAGCTCATGGAGCATAGAGTTATTTCGTGTATCAAATGTTCATGCAAAAGGCATTTGAGAGGAAACTTGATCCATCAGGAAGGCAATATACAGGATAAGTTGAAATGAACCATTACGAGAAAGTTGAGAATGTAAGTGCCACTTGTGCCTGGAATTCTACTCCAATCTAAAGGGGAGCTTTGCAGAAACAGCCTTTCTGTCATGGCAGCAAAAGCAGCTTCTTGTTTAAATGATGATGAGCTTCTGGTTTATGGTAAACTTTCCTCATGAACGGATCTTTTCCCTTGGTGCCCTAAGGGTGAAGAGCGTGAGAAAGGTGCACAGGCGCTTGGAGTTCACTGTCGCTGTGATGTGGAATCCACATATGATGCAAAAGCAGGGTCAGGATAAGCAACAGCCAAGATGGCGGCATTCTTCCCAGTAGGAAGGAAAACACCTCCTTAAAGTGAAAGTTCATGTTATACCCTTAGTGGGGAGCTATGGCCTCAAGGCCATATGTGATCCCCAAGGGCAGCCCCTCAGCCGAATGCAAACTTTAATAAAAGAATTAGATGTGTAAAATTTAGATTCAGCCAAAAGTCTGCACTCAAGGATCCAGAAAGCCATAGGTTCCCCACCCCTACACCTTAGCTGTTAGGAAAGTTCAATATAAAATAAAATCCCATGAAGACTACATCTATATCTTTTATAAAACTTATTAAGATTTTGGAATCCTGTGCTACTTATTGTTTAAATAAAAACACTTATTTTTTTAAAGCTCCTCATAAATTAATGGAAAAAAGAAATGTTTTGATTGCAACGATGGGAAAATAAGGTTCATTGAATTTCATTTTTTTCCCTAGATATCAAGGAAGTCCAGAGCTACAAGTTTTGGTGAATTACAACAATTATTCTTAGCTTGCTTTCTGGTACCATATGCAAATTCAAATCCAAGTTTTTCTCATCACCTTAATAGCACTCATTTTTTCCACTTATCCAGCAAAATATTTATTCCATAGATTATATAAGCCAGATAACTATATGTAACATATACTGAAAATTGAAAGTATAACGAGAGATAGTTTCTACCTTAAAGGAGTTTAGACATTTCTGGGACTAGACTGGGTAGACAGGCCCTGATACCCTCATCATCATCCCTGCATGGTGTGGACACAGCCCTGTCCTCATCTACCATTTATGGAGGGAGTGGGGGTGGGGGTAGCGCTGCTGTCCCTGGAGAGCACGTGGAGTGGAGGGGTCTTGGGCAGAGCCCCTGGGAAGTATCAACAATGAAGGGGCTGGCAGACCTGGGAGACTAAGAAGGCATTTTATAATTTTAACTGTAAGTAACCTAAATAACAACAAAAAAAAAATGAATGCATGACAAAGTGACCAAAAAAAACTGTTTATGTTTCTGATTTATTAAGCCTTGCCAAAGAACAGCTGTGTCACACTGCCCGGTCTGTCAGGCCTGCAGGTTTAATTCTGCTATTCTGAGAAAGATATTAGAAAAGGGGGAGGCAGGAGGACAGAGTGCAAGGTGAGCTTAGGTTCTTTTTAAAAAACAAGATGATTGTCTGTGCACACACTCCCCATACAGATGTGTGTTTACGGCATAATACCCAAGGTTCATTTAATGAATCTGAATTATCAAGAACAACTTAGATTACCGTAAGTATATTCTGTTTTAGAAGGCAGCCAAGCACAGAGTACAGTTTAGAAATGTTTTGGTGAAAAAAAATCTAAGAATGTAAAACTACCCACTCCCTAGATACTTGAAAAATGCAACTATTCAAAATAATGAATAATACCTTCAACAATTCCAGATAACTCATAAAAATTCTGATATTAATAACTGCTAATAATTATTAAAGTTATATAATTTTGCCATATACTATCTGTAATCCTTAAAAGCTCACAATAACTCTTCCAAGTGGGTATCATTATGTCCGTTACAGTATGAGAAACTGACACGCTGAGAAGACAGGTCACTGGCCCCAGTCCTGCCTTAGGGAAAGGTTTGCTGAAAGCTCAGGCAGGGGCTCTTCCTTCAACCTCCCCTCAGGGGCTAGGCAATGCCACACATCAAGCAGTGTCACCGATAAAGAGAAAGCCATCCTTGCAGCAAAACAAAGTTCAAGAGACAATAAACATGAGTCCACTTGGGAAAGAACAATTTAAAAATGCAGATTTAAAAAAATCGGTTAATGGACACTGGCAAAAATAATGAGAATGAGGAATAATGGTTACAAGTAACATGTTATTAAACAAATTTAAAGTCAGATTTGTGACTTTGGGGATGAACCACATATAATAAAAACCAAAATCAACTTGAAGGCCTATTATGTGGAAGAGAGAGTGATCAGCTCTACGGACCTCCCTGAAGTCAGAATAGTCTCAGATGGACTTAAACTGTAGGCCTCCTTTTTGAAAAAAAAAAAAAAAAATTTTGTTTTCTTGAGACAGAGTCTCACTTTGTCACCCCCTTAGTAGAGTGCTATGGTGTCACAGCTCACAGCAACCTCAAACTCTTGGGTTCAAGTGATCCTGTTGTCTCAGCCTCCTGAGTAGCTGGGACTATAGGCACCCGCCACGACACTCAGCTATGTTTAGAGATGGGGGTCTCTCTCTGCCTCAGTCTGGTCTTGAACTCGTGAGCTCAGGCGATCCACCTGCTTTTTGAAATTATTAAATGTTCTCAGAGGTCTTTCGATTTTACCCTAAAGGGCAGAGGAAAAAGAAAGAGTAGAGGAGTGAAGAGTAGATGGTATAAAAAGGGGACCTTTGGGGCACTGTGTGCAATTCCTCACCACTGCCGAGCCCAGCACTGGGAGGTGAGTTAGCAGGGACTCTGTTTAGCGTCAGAAGTGGACTCAGGAGAAATCACAGCAGAGACTGCCCAGGAGGCTGTAAGAACCAGGGAGCCCAGCAGTGACTAAAGCACAGTGGAAAGGAACTGAGCTAGGGTCCCTCCACTGCCCCAAGGACCAGTTTCCTTAGTTACCAAATCCCAGGTGAAACGATGCCTGACCCTGAGATTTCCCATAAAAACAAGGGAAATACAAGAGTACCCAGCACACTGCCATGCACACAACTGGTGTTCATACACGCAAGTGGAATATGAATTCTATCTGGATGTGAACAACACTTTGAAGGATAAAGGATGTAAAACAAACGTAGGGTGACACCATTATATTAGTGGGTCTGTTTAGCAGCCAGAATTCATGGCAAATCCAATAGCTTCTAAATACATCACAGACAGTCCCTGACTTACGATGGTTCAACTTGGGGTTTTTCACCTTTACAATGGTATCAGTATAGGCAGTCAGTCTAACATCAATAAGTACGTGAAATATTTAACACTGTATTATAAAATAGGGTTTGTGCTAGATGATTCTAAAGTGTTCTGAACATGCTTGAGGTAGGCTGGGCTAAGCTATGCTATCCAAAAGGTTAGATGGATTAAATGTATTTCAACTTAGGAAATACATGGGGGAGAGCCCCACTATAAAATTAGGAGCATCTATATTTAAATGAACTTCTGAATGTGATAAATAAAAACTACACAAACATTCATTTTTCTTTTCCATTTTTCTTTTTAAAGCTTTAATATACTTTCAAATAAAAGAATATATATGATGAAAAATAAGCCTGTTAATAGTATTATAATTGATATCCCATCTCTTTGATCTACATCATTATTTCAACTGTTTCATCTGTTAGTACAATGTAAATATTAATATCCTTGCAAATTTCTCATTAGTTCTCTAACGATAGGAAGTTGTGCTCTAAATGCTACTTTTATATTAACTAGAATAATGAACGGTCAGCCAGACCTAGTGTTGTGTCCTTTACAATTCTCACCAATTCCAATCACATTAGAAACAATGAACTGCTTGGCTTTTGTGCTATCCATAATGATAATAATAATAATGCCACTGCCATGGAATTGCATAGAGCTTTAGAATACTATCTCATTTTTAATGTGAAACAAGTTGAATGAGTTTGAAACCACATCCAGGTGATGGAAGCAGAAAATGCTGCCTTCCTACAGAGCCAATGCTGTCCTTGAGTAGCCTGGGTCTACTTCTCAACCAGCAGCACAATAAAGAAAATGCCTCAATGTGATTACTGACCCATATACCACAAAGGGAAAATTACAGATTCTGAAAGTCATGATAATAAGTCTACAGAAGTCTACAGAATCTACCTTGTGGGGCTAGAAGCACATTATGGTTAAACTGAGGCACAGAGAAGCACCAGTTTATAATGTGGATTCACCCAATTTTGTAATTGGCAATTTTTAAAACCCCTGAATGCCGATCTCAAGTTCAAGGGACAGATTTTCACTAATCCCAGTCGTGCCCCAACCTCTGCCCTTCCCTTTGTGTTGGGGATTGAGGCTCTGCAACAAGGATGGGGAAGAAGAACCTCCTCCTCCTCCTCTCTGCAACTATGAAGAGAAGGCGCCCGGCAACTTTGGGGAGCTCCTCCCAAGAGCTGCTCCTCCCACAGCGCTGCTCCTCCCACAGCGCTGCTCCTCCCAAGAGCTGCTCCTCCCAAGAGCTGCTCCTCCCACAGCGCTGCTCCTCCCAAGCGCTGCTGCTCCCACAGCGCTGCGACTCCCACCGTG
>CAUYRH010130137.1:0-12281 GCA_963574655.1 Perodicticus potto | reverse complement strand
TTTCCCAAAGGTGCTGGCCTTTACAGTCTGTTTCAGGCTAGTATCTACAACTTGCTGGCTGCCATTGAGGACCCTGGAAATAGGGCTGTTAGCTTCATCAGAACCCAGATTCTTTAAAGATATTTCTCTTTCTCCAGCATTACCATTTAGTTCACCATAGCCTAGAGGAGGAAAGAAAAAAGATTTTTAAAAAATCACAACATATAAATTACAGTAAGTAGCACCTAACATTTAAGGACTGTTTATATATTGCATGCTAGACACTATACTATGAGCTATACCTTTTATGTATTATTATTTCACATCTCTATAAGACACTTGTCAGCTCCATTTTATAGATTAGGAAATGGAATCTATACTAATCTTCAGAACCATGATTCAAATCAAAGTCTGAGGCCAGACAGAACATGATCTCTTAAGCAGTATGCATAATACCTCTCATCTAACATACCCATTATTCAACATACCCATCAATCTCACAGAACTGTCATAAAATTTTCTGCAAAGCAGAGCTTATCCTTTGGGCAAAAACCAAGTTTTACTGATGTATCAATTATTACAAGGAAATTTAAGACTTCATTCATTCTATGAAGCCAAAAATGGCTGGTGGTAAGCCTAAGCAGTTTCCAGTACCTTTATTAGATTGGAAAAGAAAGAAAGAAGTAAGTGTAAAGGTATGTGCCTGTACCCCAGCTACTCAGGAGACTGAGGCAGGAAGTAACCACTTGAGCCCAGGAGTTTGAGATTACAGTATGCTATGATTATGCCTATGAACAGCCATTGTATTCTAGCCTGGGAAACATAGTGAAAGCCTGCTCTTTAAAAGAAAAAAAACACCACTTGTGAATTTTCCACTTTGACCATTGCCCAAACATTAGATTGTACTATTAATACATGAAACCAAAACACCTATGGATCAATGTTTTGATCCCTTATAAAAAATATTTTCTTTGGCTCGGCACCTGCAGCACAGTGGTTACGGCGCCAGCCACATACACCAAGGCTGGGGGATTTGAACCTGGCCTAGGCCTGCTGAACTACAACTGCCAACAAAAAAATAGCCGGGCATTGTGGCGGGCACCTGTAGTCCCAGCTACTTGGGAGGCTGAGGCAAAAGGATAGTTTTAAGTCCAAGAGTTTGAGGTTGCTGTGAGCTGTGATGCCATGAGTGAGACCCTGTCTCCAAAAAAACAAAACAAAGCAAAAAAAAAAAAAAGGGTGGTGCCTGTGGCTCAAAGAGTAGGGCGCCGGCCTCATATACCGGGGGTGGCAGGTTTAAGCCTGGCCCCGGCCAAAACAAAATAATTTTTTTTTTCTTCATTTGACTTCCTCTTTTTTTTTTATAGAGACATTCTCACTTTATCACCCTCGATAGAGTGCCATGGCATCACACATTTCATAGCAATCTCCAGCTCCTGGGCTTAGGCGATTCTCTTGCCTCAGCCTCCTCAGTAGTTGGGACTACAAATACCCGCCACAATGCCCAGATATTTTTTTGTTGCAATTTGGCTGGGGCTGGGTTTGAACCTGCCACTCTCGGTAAATGGGGCCAGCGCCCTACCCACTGAGCCACAGGCGCCGCCCTTCATTTGACATTTTGATCAACAGACCTTCAAAAGATGAAGTCAAGATAAAGTGACTTGCCCAAATCACAAAGTAGCAAAACTGGAAATCTCAACTCCAATCTATTTGGAATCCATGCTTTCCTACCACTAAGCAATAGTGCCTACTCAAAAGATGCAGTTATACCTTAAAATTAAAAACATTATTGGGGCGGTGCCTATGGCTCAAAGGAGTAGGGCACTGGCCACATATGCCGGAGGTGGTGGGTTCAAACCCAGCCAAGGCCAAAAACTGCAAAAAAAGAAAAAAAAAATTATGTTATGCAAATTTACTTAAAAACCTATAACCAACAATAACAATTCTAATATGGCTCAGTGCCTGTAGCACAGTCGTTACGGTGCCAGCCACATACACCGAGATTGGTGGGTTTGAACCTGGCCTGAGCCTGTTAGACAACAATGACAACTGCAACCAAAAAATAGGCAAGCATTGTGGCAGGCGCCTGTAGTCCCAGCTACTCAGGAGGCTGAGGGAAGAGAATGGCTTACGCCCAAGAGTTTGAGGTTGCTGTGAGCTGTGATGCCACAGCACTCTACCAAGGGTAACATAGTAAGACTCTTATCTCAAAAAAAAAAAAAAAAAAAATGCTCTGTACCTGTAGCTCAGTGGCTAGGGAACCAGCCACATAAACTGGAACTGGTGGGTTCGAATCCAGCCTGGGCCTGCCAAACAATGACAACTACAAGCAAAAAATAGCTGGGCATTGTGGGAGGTGCCTGTAGTCCCAGCAACTTGGGAGCCTTGAGGAAAGAGAACTGCTTAAGCCCAAGAGTTGGAGGTTGCTGTGAGCTGTGGGGTACTCTACCCAGGGCGACAGCTTGAGGCTGTCTCAAAAAACAAAAAAAAATTAACTCTTATACTGTATTATTACTTATATCAGACTCAACTGTATCATTAACTTTTCCCACTGCCTTACAAAAGTGGTATTAGTGGTCTGGGCAGGGTAGCTCATGCCTGTGATCCTAAGCACTCTGTGTGGCTGAGTGCGGGGAAGGATCAATTGAGCTCGAGTTCAAGACCATCCTGAGCAAAAGACCTGCAACTCTACTAAAAATAGGAAAATTAGCTGGGCATTTGGTAAGGAACCTGTAATCCCAGCTACTTGGGAGGCTGAAGGATTACTTGAACCCAGGACTTTGAAGTTGCTATGAACTAAGCTGAGGCCATGGCACTCCAGCTCAGGCGACAGACCTCCCCCCCCCCCAAAGAGGGCCAAGCATGGTGGCTCACACCTGTAATCCCAGCATTCTGGGAGGCCGAGGCAGGTGGATTGCCTGAACAAGACCGGTCTCTAAAAATAGTGGGGTGTTGTAGTGGGGGCCTATAGTCCCAGCTACTTGGGAGGCTGAGGCAAGAGGATCACTTAAGCCCAAGAGTTTAAGGTTGCTGTGAGCTATGATGCCATAGCACTCTATAGAGAGTGACAAAGTAAGACTCTTGTCTCAAAAAAAAAATAAGAAAGAAAAATGGTATTAGTTATCTACCTTTCTGTGAAATGTTTACAAAAGCAAATTGAAGGCTCGGCACCTGTGGCTCAAAGGGGTAAGGCGCCAGCCACGTACACCTGAGCTGGCAGGTTCGAATCCAGCCCAGGCCCGCCAAACGACAATGACGGCTGCAACCAAAAAATGGCCGGGAGTTGTGGCGGGCGCCTGTAG
Organism: Perodicticus potto; assembly: GCA_963574655.1. Classification (NCBI taxonomy): domain Eukaryota; kingdom Metazoa; phylum Chordata; class Mammalia; order Primates; family Lorisidae; genus Perodicticus; species Perodicticus potto. The sequence goes on along the minus strand of CAUYRH010130137.1, from coordinate 9,000 downwards.
TCCCAGCTACTTGGGAGGCGGAGGCAAAAGGATCGCCTAAGCCCAGGAGTTGGAGTTTGCTGTGAGCTGTGTGACGCCATGGCACTCTACCGAGAGCGACATAGTGGGACTCTGTCTCAAAAAAAAAAAAAAAGCAAATTGAAGTTCTTAGAAATAGAGAACAGCAAGATTATACACATTTATTTAAGGTAGTGGGGGGAACAGGAATGCTTTGCTTTGCTTCTATCCTTTCATTCATTGTTTTAGGCCTCTGGCCTGTGAATTATAAAAGAAACATGAGTTTGAATACTTTCTTGCAAATTTTCTCAGTTCTAATTTCCTACGTGGTAAATATCAACAGATATAATTTTACATCGAAAACCTGTTTGGAGGTCCTCAATTTTAAGAATATAAAAGATACTGAATTGGGTTTTTTTTTTAAAGTTGGATAACCATTGTTTCAAAATAACTCGATGTAGAATCAAACAGTCTAGGAAGATTTATAGACTGCTATAATTTCAAGTCACTCATGCCACACCAGAGAAAAAGGTAGGAACACTAAAAATAAGGAAAGGCACTTTCTTCTACTGTACGAACTTCTGGGAAATAACTCAAAAAAATACGCAAGGTTCTTAAAATAAGAGTGGCACAAAACATGTACTACGTGAGAATACATTTAAAAATTTCCTCTAGAGAATTTCCAATTTTTGGCTGCTGGAAAAGCTATGATAGTTAATCAAATCAAATTTTTGGTGGAAAAATTCTAGCTATCAAACAGGAAGGAAGAGATCACCACTTTAGATGTTCCTAAAAGTTGTTTAGAAAAGCAGAAAGTGGCTCGGCGCCTGTGGCTCAAGCAGCTAAGGCACCAGACACATACACCTGAGCTGGTGGGTTTGAATCCAGCCTGGGCCCGCCAAACAGCAATGACGGCTGCAACCAGGAAATGGCCGGGCGTTGTGGCGGGTGCCTGTGGCCCCAGCTACTTGGGAGGCAGAGGCAGGAGACTCGCTTGTGCCCAGGAATTGGAGGTTGCTGTGAGCTGTGATGCCACAGCACTCTATCCAGGGTGACAGCTTGAGGCTGTCTCAAAAAAAAAAAAAAAAAGAAAGAAAAGCAGAAAGTTCATGGGGAGGTTCAGTGGGTAGGACGCTACCCCATATACCAAGGGTGATGGGTTCAAACCTGGCCCCAGCCAACTAAAACAGCAGTAGCAACTGCAACAAAAATAGCCGAGTATTGTGGCAGGCACCTGTATTCCCAGGTACTTGGGAGGCAGAGGCAAGAGAATCGCCCTCAGCCAAGAGCTGGAGGTTGCTGTGAGCTGTGACGCCACAGCACTCTACCGAGGGTGACAAAGATAGACTGTCTCAAAAAAAGAAAAAAAAAAAATAGAAAAGCAGAAAGTTCCTAAATAGAAGCTCTTGACTTTTTTTTTTTTTTTTGGAGACAAAAGTCTCACTATGTTGCTCAGGCTGGTCTTGAACTTCTGTGCTCAAATGATTCTCCCACCTCAGCCTGCAGAGTAGCTGGAATTACAACTACACCCAGCTAATGGTTTTATAACAGATGTACATTTACCCTTTTGTAACTCTGGACCAAAGACAAAAACCACCCATACCATCTAACATGCTAACAGGTTAAACTAAAGTTTGTACCCTTGGGCCAATTAGTCATGACTTTTCAGATCTCAAATAAAGGTAAACAATCTTAAATAGAAAAAGAAAATCCAAGGTCTAAACTAAATTGAAACAAAATAAAAACCTTTTAAAGTATGTCTCAGCGACTGTAGCTCAAGCAGCTAGGGCACCAGCCACATACAACGGAGCTGGTGGGTACGAATTCAGCCCGGACCTGCCAAACAACAATGACAACTACAACCAAAAAATAGCCAGGTGTTGTAGAGGGCGCCTGTAGTCTCCCAACTACTTGAGAGGCTGAGGTAAGAGAATCACTTAAGCCCCAGAGTTTGAGGTTTCTGTGAGCTGTGATGCCATGGCACTCTACCCAGTGTGACAGCTTGAGACTCTGTCTCAAAAAAAAATTTAAAAAAAACCCTTTTTAAGTAGACTAGAACTTTTTCTAAAATTACTAATAAATGTTTAGTGGTTCAGCTATCAGAAATCACCTAACGACGAAACACAGTTCATGGCTTCATGCCTGTAGCTCAAGCGGCTAGGGTGCCAGCCACATACACGGTTCGAGTACAGCCTGGGCCCATCAAACAATGACAACTATAATCAATAATAGCCCATCAGGGTGGCGCCTGTGGCTCAGCACGTAGGGCGCCAGCCCCATATACCGAGGGTGGGGGTTTCAAACCCGGCCTCAGAAAAATAGCCGGGCATTGTGGCGGGCTCCTGTAGTCCCAGCTACTCAGGAGGCTGAGACAAGAGAATCGCCTAAGCCTAGGATTTGGAGGCTGCTCTGAGCTGTGTGATGCCACGGCACTCTGCCAAGGGCGATAAAGTAAGACTCTGTCTTTACAAACAAAAAAAAAAAAACGGGTGTTGGGCACCGGAACCATATACTGGAGGTGGAGGGTTCAAACCCGGCCCCGGTCAAAAATTGCAGAAAAAAAAAAAAAAAGGCCAGGTGTTGTGGCAAGCACCTGTAGTCCCAGCTACTTTGGAGACTGAGGCAAGAGGATTGCTTAAGCCCAAGAGTTTGAGGTTGCTGTGAGCTGTGATGCCACAGCACTCTACCTAGGGCAACAGCTTGAGACTGTCTCAAAAACAAAAACAAAAACAAAAAAAACCCAGTTCAGAAGCCACTATACCCCCACCCAAGTTGTAACAAAAAATATTTCTCACTTAACCACATAAAATTTTTCCTATAACAACCTTCTTGGTATGTAAAAGTATGCAAGAGACATTTTCTTTTTAAGACAGAGTCTCACTATGTCACCCTGAGTGTGTCGTGGCATGACATTTCCTTTTTAAAACTTAAGTATTTAAGAAGAATGTAAACATTATACAATTAATGAAAGAAAGTAAATGACTCTTAGTGCTTTTATTGTTTAGTGCTGCCATGCTATCCCTCCTATAACAGACTCAGCAAAACTTGAGTCCTGATAAATCTAGCTTTTGGATTAGAAATTGAAATTACTCAACACATTTGGCCTTCTCTTGCGCCCTCTTCTGGTTAAAAAAAAATTGTTCCTCCTTATACACAGGTTTGTGGGCAATGGATCACAAAAACCCACCTCAAAAAGTTATGACTACATCTCAAAAATAGTCTAAGTTTTCCTAGTTACTAGCATTTCCCACGTGGAAGCAACAGTATGGTGACCAGACTACACACGAACAGTTGTTCACCCCAAATTGTTTACACTGTCAAAATTGCCAGGCCATGTCCCCCCACATCCCTTTCCAGTATTAAGACATATTTTGAGGAATGCCACCTTGAATGGTTCAGGAGCTGCTTCTATATGTAAAGGAGTCTTGCAGGAGCATATTAACCTTACCAATAAACTATAATTTTTCAATCCGTACCATAATATTGCCTTATATTCCAAGCAATCAGAATACTGTCTCATCTTTAAAAGAGTCCGTGTTAAAAGATTGTTATATAGCTCCTAACAGTTTTTAAACTGTTCCAAATCCTTAGAATTAAAGGCTTAATGCACGTTACATATTCCCTTCTGTCGTATACTATGGCCCCCACTAGTCCCCAAAATGGAAAATCTGACACTACAATTTCAGTCTTCAAGTTACATTAAGTCTGCAAAAGAAAAGCAGTTAAGTTTTTAAGTTGTAATAACTGCTTCTATCAAATTTTATAATACTTAGTTTAGCATTTTCTTACCACGCTCTTCATATCTGATTTATAAGAACCCTTCATTTTTTGGAATCTGCTTGGTTATAAACTTTTAAGCTCATTTCTTCTCCAATATTTTCTAGTATGACTTTCACCCCCAAATTCACATTTGTTAAAATTGTTATCTTTAAAATGTGAAAAACATCTTTCCCTTCAACATGGAAAACAGCCTCGTCCGAGGCAAGATGGTAGTGATCTAACCTCATGGATGAACCACTTCGGTTCGCCCTTAAGGACAAGAAAGAGGGGTCAAAAAACTAGCCCTTTTCCCCATCCAAACATTATTTTTTTTCTAATCGCTCCCCTCAAAGACATTACCCGAGCTCAGGAGGCAAGTGTTGGGTGGGGAGAAAGATTAAGTAAGTTTCTTTCTTTCTTTCTTTTTTTTGGAGGGTAGAAAATGAGCCGCTAGAAGGAAAGGGCCCAAGTGAAAGGCTCAGAGGCGGAGTCGTGAGCGAACCTGGCAGGAGACGAGGTTCCTGTGGCAGAGAAACTCGTGACCGGGGAGCCTGGTTCCCGCTGGGTACCCCACCCGGCCTCAGGCACCGCCTCTACCCAAAATGAATCCCCCCGAGCCCCCCCCCAGCCCTCCGGCCCGGAGCAGTGCGGCGGCCGCCGCCCGCGGCCTCCCTCCCCCTCAGCTCGGCTTCGAGGCCGGCTGCCCGCCCGACCGCCCGCGCCTCCCGCCGCACCCGGGAGCGGGAAACGCGGCCGCCGGCGCGCGGGGCCCAGTGCAGGCCGCTCCCCTCGTGGCGGCTTCCCTCCCCCACCCCAACCGCCCCCGCCCCTCACCCCAGGGACCCGCCCGGGGCCGCGCGGCCGCCACCGGGTTACACAACCCCGGCCGGCGACGGGGGGAGGGGCGGCCTGAGGCGGGGGGCGGCGGCCCCCCCTCAGAGCGGGGGGCGAGGCGGCGACCGGTGGGGACCCCGGGTCACCCGGCTCGACTGCGCCTTGGGCCCCTCGACACCCTTCCCCCTCCGCTCCTCAGCGGGCCGGAGTCGGTGACAGGAATCGGCTTCCAACATGGCGGACAGGAAGCGGCCCCGCGAGGAGGAGAGAACATTCCAGCCGCGCCGGCTCTGGGGGGAGCGGGCCCGGGGCTCCGGCCTCGGGAGGAGCCACGGGGAGAGACTGAGGGGTCTGGAGTCCGAAAAAGGCCTTTAGGGGTGAAAATGACCCGGGACGCGAGGGGTCCCGACAGCCCCCCCAAAACGGGGAACCCCAAGGCCACAGGTGGGCTTGGGGTGGCGGGTGAGGGACACTTCCTCAACTCAGCCCACCTACCCACTCCTCGCCGCCTGCGGAAGGGTCTCGCGGCACCTCCCCAGTCGGGATTCGTGGGCCCTTCTGAGGTGCACCTCGAGGGATCTTTGCGGGGGGGGGGAGGCTGACCCCATCTCAGGGCCCCCAAAAGAAGCTAACTCAGGGCCGCAGTTGGGTGAACGCGGCAAGAACAAGGCTGGGACCCCCCAAGGCCGACCCTGCGGGTCTCCCTCAGCCGGGGCGGGGGCCGAGATCGCGCTGGCCTGGTCGGGCCTCTCCCATGCTGAAGGGAAGAGAGGGCCCTGCAAACCGCACTGCCCGAGCTTTGGGAAAACGAAAACGGACATTCCCGGCGCCAGAGGACACGCAAATGCACCCCGACCCCGTCCGCGCTTTCCTGAACCAGCCCCACCCCCATCTCCCCGGTCCCCCACCTCCAATCCCCTTCCCCCACCCGTCCTCCCTCCCGGACCTGTTTTCTTCTTCGGCGTTTCCTGGTGCTGCTGGAGGGTGTGTTTCTGCTCATGTTTCAGCGGCTTTGGCTGGGCCTTGGGGCTGCCCTCGGCTCCATGCTGCAGGTATTGGTGAGGCTGCTGGTGATGATGGTGGTGGTGGTGGTTGTGGTTATGGTTGTAGAAATAATAATGGTGGTGGTGGTGCGGCTGCTGCTGCTGCTGCTGCTGCTGGGGGTGATGGTGCGGATGGTGGTGGCTGTGATGGTGCTGAGGCTGTGGCTGGCCGGGCTTCTCCTCCATTGAAAGCGGCTGGGACTCCCTGGCTGAGGCTGCGGGTTGCTGCACCGTCAGGATCTGAGGCTGCTTCCCAGGGCTCACTCAGTATATCTGAGCGCGTCTCGCCAGCGCACTGGTTAACCGAGCGATTCTGCGAGATTGGCAGCCGCACTCCAGCAATCAGAAGCCACGCTGTGCCGCAGGCCCCGCCCCCAGCCCAAATCCTCTTTCCTTCCCCTTCGCCCCTGCCTCCTGGCCAACGCCACTTACCCTGTGCAACCTCACAGGGCCGGGCCTTCAACGTCAGCACTATGGCTCTCTCTTCTGTCGCTTTCTCTTCTTTACCACGCAGTCTGCGAACAGCACTTTCTACACTCCTCGCCGGCAAGCAAGCTCGTGTCGAGTGTAGCAGATTCCACTGGCGATTCCACTGGCGCTGGGAGCCATCTGTTGGTTTTGCACCTCCTAGAATCTGGTGGCTTTTTTTTTTTTAAATCCTTTTCCGGGTAATCAGAGGGGAAGCTCAGTTCCCTTAACCCTGAGACCACTAAAGGGACAATACCAAAAGAGGAAATAAATACATTTTTAAGAATACAAGAGCTTCACAATCCAATAGATCATTTTGTATTCTGGATTCATTTTGCTTTGTATTCATATGCTAATCTCTTCCTTTTCACGAAGGGATTATAAGGTTCCACAATGGGGTATCTGTGTAATTTTCTAAAAGGGCACAAAGGGTTTAAATCATTGTTTCTTTGTAGTTGGAAGCGAGACAGAGCGGGAGGAATGAAAATCTACCCTGAATTTTTTTTTTAATTAAACTCTGCAGGTGAGGTCAACTGTGGAACCAAAATAGGTTTTAGATTTAGAATGTGAAGAGTTTCAAGAGCAAAGGAAGAGGGGGAAGAGCACTTTAAAAGTTATTAAGGTTTTTTTTTTGCATCTATGGAAAATGTTGGAATTTAAGAAATAATCTGTTGTGTTTTGTAGTGTTGATTTAACTTATTCTGCATTGTCACCTCACAGTCTTGATTTTCAAAACCAAATGTTTGAGCAATGACAATGATTACTCAGGAAGGAAGAAGATTGTGAGGGGAGAGACACAGGGGTACCCTATGATAGTATTTTATTTCTTTGGCTAGGTGAGTAATTATTTGTTAGACCGAACATACTGGGCCGACATGGTGGCTCATGCCTGTAATCCTAGCACTCTGGGAGGCCGAAGGCAGGTGGGTAACTTGAGTTCATCAGTTGGAGACCAGCCTTAGCCAGAGCGGGACCTTGTCTCCAAAAAAATAAATAAATAAAAAATAACTGGGCAGGGCACATGGCTCACGCTTGTAAACCCCGCACTTGGGAGGCTGAGGCCGGTGCACTGTCTGAGCTCGTGAATTCGAGACCAGCCTGAGCAAGAGTGAGACCCAGTTTCTAAAAAATGGCTGGGCGTTGTGGCGGGCACCTGTAGTCCCAGCTACTTGGGAGGCTGAGGCAAGAGGATCACTGGAGCCAAAGAGTTGGAGGTAGCTGTGAGCAGTGACATAAGGGCATTCTACCTGGGCGACAAAGTGAAACTCCGTCTCAAAAAAAATAAATAAATAAAAATTGTATATACTGGTCTAATACACATCTCAACATAAATTACATCAGGGTATTTTTTGGGGGGGTATTTTTTTTTATTGTGATAAAATATAATTTCTTTTTTTTTTTTTTTTTTTTTGAGACAGAATGTCACTTTTGTTGCCCTGGGTAGAGTGCTGAGGCTCATAGCTCACAGCAACCTCAAACTCCTGGACTCAAGCGATTCTCTTGCCTCAGCCTCCAGAGTAGTACCTGGGACTACAGGCCCTGCCACAAACCCTGGCTCTTTTTACGGATGGGGGTCTCGCTTTTGCTCAGGCTGTTCTGGAACCTGTAAACTCAGGCAAATCACCCTCCTTGGTCTTCCAGAGTGTTAGGATTATAGGCGTGAGCCACCGCGCCTAGCCTTTGTGATAAAATATAATGTAAAGTTTACCATCTTAACCATGTTTAGTGTACAGTTCAAGGACATTCAGTACATTCACATTGTTGTGCAAACATCACCATCCTCCATCTCCAGAACTTTTTCATCTTCCCAAACTGAAACTTCTTACCTAATGTACAATATCTCCCCTTTCCTTCCTCCTTCCATCCCCTGATAATCGCCGCTATTCTATTTTCTGTCTCTGTGAACTTGACAATTCTAGGTACCTAATACGGTAGTGGAATTATAAGTGGAATCATACAGTATTTGTCCTTGTGTGACTAGCTTTTTTCACTTGGCATAATTTCTTCACGGTAGCATGTGTGAGAATTTCCTTCTTTTTTAATGATATTCCATTATTTGTAATACTGCATTTTAACTCACTGGGCAATGGACATATGTATTATTTCCTCAATGATTATTTTACAATTTTTTAAATGTGACTTGAATTCTCATAGCAGGACAATATTAAAAGAACAAAGAAACTTAAAATCAAAAGTCAATGCAAAACCATAATTAAAACATTAAAGCCTGGTGGCGCCCGAAGCTCAGTGGGTAAGGCACTAGCCACATACACCCAGGGTGGTGGTTTTGAATTTGGCCTGGGCCAGCTAAAACAATGACAACTGCAACAAAAAATAGCTGGGCATTGTGGTGGGCGCCTGTAGTTCCAGCTACTTGGGAGGCTGAGACAAGAGAATCTCTTAAGCCCAAGAGTTTGAGGTTGCTGTGAACCATGCCGCCACGGCACTCTACCAAGGGTGACATAGTGAGACTCTGTCTCAAAAACAAAAACATAAAAGCCTATTTCCCACAGCAAATGTCACTGATTCCAGAAAACCATGACCAGATCTTGACCTGTCCTATGGTAAGGATTTGCTTGGGTCTCAACTTTGAAAAAGGACGTAATTTTTTTAAAAAGACCCTTTTGGTGGGCGGCGCCTATGGCTTAGCGAGTAGGGCGCTGGCCCCAGAGGAACTGCAAAAAAACAAAAAAAAAATAGCCAGGCGTTGTGGAGGGCACCTGTAGTCCCAGCTACTCGGGAGGCTGAGGCAAGAGAATCGCCTGAGCCCAGGAGTTGGAGGTTGCTGTGAGCTGTGATGGCACAGCACTCTACTGAGGGCAATGAGGGCAATAAAGTGAGACTCTGTCTCTAAAAAAAAAAAAAAAAAAAAAAAAAAAAAGACCCTTTTTGGATGTCT
>CAUYRH010130136.1:0-14768 GCA_963574655.1 Perodicticus potto | reverse complement strand
CTCAAGCTGTCACCCTGGATAGAGTGCCGTGGCATCACAGCTCACAGCAACCTCCAATTCCTGGGCTCAAGCGAGTCTCTTGCCTCTGCCTCCCAAGTAGCTGGGACTACAGGCGCCCGCCACAATGCCCGGCCATTTTTTTTTTTTTTTGGTTGCAGCCATCATTGTTGTTTGGCGGGCCCAGGCTGGATTCGAACCTGCCAACTCAGGTGTACGTGGCTGGTGCCTTAGCCCATTGAGCCACAGGCGCCGAGCCTGCAATTGTAATTGTTGTTTAGCAAGCCCAGGCCGGGCATGAACACACCAACCTTGGTGTATGTGGCCAACACCCTACTCACTGAACTATGGGCGCCAAGCCAAGTTCTTGTCATAGTAGACATAATAAACATTTGTCAAATGTGAAGTAACACAAAATTAAGTCTAAATAAATACCTACCTTTACATCAAAACTAAAAAGAAGACAATTTATTACATTATGATGATGAAGAGTAAATGAATATTGATTTAAAAAATAGCACATTCTGGCTTACTTCAATGACAAAATGAATTGTTCAACAAATAAATTTTATTAAACCGTGAATGTAAAATGTGTAGATATTTGACATGTAACTGGTGTATTACTGGTATATTATTCATATGACTTTGTAAAGTAGATAGAATGGGTAGAAATGTTTTTAATTTTGGCCAGATAAGGTCCCTGAAATTTGTTTTAAAGTTTGCCTGTTTTATTCTTAGGACCAGTCAGTTGATTGAGCATGAAGCAATGACGCCATCTACTGTGCAGACCATGGTAATGAGGATCACAAAGGAAAATGGACAGATGGAATAATTCTTCAGTTTTAAACAAATCATGAACCTAATCCATCCATACATATTACACCACTGGTGAATTGTACTTCCTACAAAAAGAATTACTTAATAGAATCAACCAGTTCATCTAGGAGTCCTGTGAACTTTTAAGATAACCTTCCTTCCAATTTTTTTTTCTCTAAAACACATATATAACTGTGCACACATATAATTTCTTGAATTTATACATTTTTTCTTCCACCTTTTTAACATGACCAGTAAATTTTACTATCTCTTCTGTTTATCCTTTACTTTCCCAGATTACTTTTTTCATAAGCTGTTTTCAAAATGACTTTTTTTCTAGACTGTCTATATAGAGTTTCTTTCTATTTTTACTAAAGACTCAACCTATCCAATTTGCAAGAATTTACTTTAAGATAATAGTTCTCAGCTCGGCACCTGTGGCTCAATGGGCTAAGGCGCCAGCCATGTACACCTGAGCTGGCGGGTTCAAATCCAGCCCGGGCCTGCCAAATAACAATGACGGCTGCAACCAAAAAATGGCCAGGCATGGTGGCAGGCACCTGTAGTCCCAGCTACTTGGGAGGCGGAGGCAAGAGACTCGCTTGAGCCCAGGAATTGGAGGTTGCTGTGAGCTGTGATGCCATAGCACTCTATCCAGGGTGACAGCTTGAGGCTCTCTCTCAAAAAATAAAAAAAAAAGAAAGAAAATGGTTTCCTCGCCCCAAAATATATTCTTGGCCCTTTGTCAAAAATCAGCTGTAAGTGCATATATTTACTTCTGGGTTCCTATTCTGTTTCCTTGTTCTATGTGTCCATCTTTATGCCAATATCATGCTTTGTTGATTACTGTAGCTCCATAGTATATTTTAAAGTCAGGTAGTGTGATACCTGCAGATTAGCTCTTTTTGGTCAGAATTGTTTTGGTTATTGGGCGCTTCTGTGGTTCCATACAAATTTTAGGATAGTTTTTTCTGTTCCTGTGAATATCATTGGTTTTTTTTAGGGATTAGGTCTATAGTTTGCTTGAGCATGGTCATTTTACAATATCAATTCTTCCAAGCCATGAACATGTGATGTCTTTCCATTTCTTTGTGCCCTCTTTAATTTCTTCCATCAATGTTTATTTTATTTTATTTTATTTTATTTATTTATTTTGAGATAGAGTCTCCACTGTGTTGCCCTCAGTAAAGTGCTGTGGCATCACAGCTCACAGCAACCTCAAATTCTTGAGCTTAAGTGATTCTCTTGCTTCAGCATCCCAAGTAGCTGGAACTACAGGTGCCTGCCACAATGCCTGGCTATTTTTTGTTGCGATTGTCATTGTTGTTTAGCTCACCCAGGCTGGGTTCGAACCCACCAGCCTCATCGGTGCATGTAGCCAGTGCCATAACCACTGTGCTATGGGCACTGAGCCCATCAATATTTTATAGTTTTTATTGCAGAGGTCTTTCTTCAATAAAGTTAAATGTATTCCTAGGTATTTTATGTTATTTGATAGCTATTATAAATGGGGTTGCTTTCTAGATTTCTTTTTTACTTACCCCATTATTGTTATATAGAAATGCTACTGATTTTTATATGTTGATTTTGTATCCTTCAACATTAATTGATTCATTTATCAGTTCTAAGAGTTTTTTGGTGGAGTATTCAGGTTTTTCTACACACAAAATCATGTTGTTTGCCAAGAGAGACAATTTGCCATTCTTTTCCTATTTGGATGCCTTTTATTTCTTTTGCTTGCCTGATTGCTCTGGTTAGGACTTCCAGTACTATGATGAATAAGAGCAGTGAAAATGGGCATCCTTGTTTGTTAACAAGATGACTCTTAACACTTGTCTGTAGGTTAACTTAGAGTGGGGCAAGCACAGAGAGGAGGCTATCGCAGTAACATATGCCAAATAATTAACACCTAGGCTGAGTAAGATAATATAAAGGCTTTGAAATAAAGAAATGAGGTAGGGTACAGTGGCTCATGCTTGTAACCACCTGGGAGGCTGAGGTGGGCAGATTGTCTGAGCTCAGGAATCTGAGACCAGCCTGAGCAAGAGCGAGACCCTGTCTCTAGAACTAACCAGGTGTTGTGGTGGGCACCTATAGTCCCAGCTTTTCAGGAGGCTAATGCAGGAGGACTGCTTGAGCCCAGGAGTTTGAGGTTGCTGTGAGCTATGATGCCATGGCACTCTACTGAGGATGACAATGTGAGACTGTCTCAAAAAAAAAAAAAAAAAAGTAAAGAAATGAATCTGAGTGATATTTGGAAAAAATTAATGTTGCAACTTGATAGTAAGCAGCATGACACAAGTAGATGAAAGAAGAAAGCAAAAAACAAAACAAAAAAATGCAATCTTTTAAAATTAGAACATAGGATTGTGGTGGGGACATGAAAATAAAGAGAAGGCTGGGCACAGGGGCTCATGCTTATAATCCTAGCACTATGGACGGCTGAGGTGGGTTTGAGATCAGGAGTTCAAGACCAGCCTGAGCAAGAGCAAGACCCTGTCTCTAAAAATAGAAAACATTAGCCGGGTATGGTGGTGGGCGCCTGTAGTCCCAGCTACTTGGCAGGCTGAGGCAAGAGGATTGCTCAAACCCAGGAGTTTGAGGTTGTAATGAGCCATGATGATACCCCTGCACTCTGGGCAACAGAGTGAGACCTTGTCTCAAAATAATTAAATAGGGCGGCACCTGTGGCTCAAAGGAGTAGGGCGCTGGCCCCATTTGCCAGAGGTGGCGGGTTCAAACCCAGCCCCAGCCAAAAATAGCAAAATAATAATAATTAAACAAAGAGAAGATGCAAAGAGCTTCTGCTTTGGGAAAAAAAAATTTATCAACTCTGTTCTGGAGAGTAAGAAAACAAGAGATGTTGAATAGTAATGGAAAGGAGAAATAAAGAGTATAAATGAAGAAGGTGAGTTGTAAGTTAGTACACATATGAGAAGTTGTTTGAAACCAACAACTGGTGGTGGGAGAGAAGCACGATCTAAACAGGATCTCCAGATGCACCTACCACTGAAGAAGACAAAACAAACATAACTAGAGAGGAGAGCAAGAGGGAGAAAAGATCAAGGAGAGCTTGAGTCATGAAAACTAATGTCTGAAAGTCAAACACACAAACGTCAGTCTTGGAACCCAGTGAGTAGACTTGAGACTACTTCAGACAAGACATTTACTTTCAGCTATTCTCACAAGGTGCTGTGTGCATTTTAAGAGGGCCTGCTCTGTTTAAAAACATTCAAAAGTTTTGAAAAGTTATCACCAGTTATTCTGTCCTGTGACACTCTTCAACAAAATGTAACCAGACTTAATTGAAAGTCTTAGTGTGGTCAGTTACATAACACTAGAATTGCTGAATAGCTTAAATGCTGTGTTTTCCCAGAAATATTTGTCTTTTGGATGAAACCAAGAATGGAAAGTTTCTGCCTTAAAGGAGAATTTTTGAAAAGGTGGAAAGAGAAGAAAAACATATATAAGGGAGATATAATTTTAATAAAAATTAACCAAAATTCTACAAACGCCGTAACTACCCACACAGGGACATACAAAAACACAAGGAGAAGTAAATTTGGCCACATTAGAGAGTCACTTGTGGGTTGTATATCAACTAGATTATGTCTTTTTAAAAATCAGAAAGTATCTCGTATATTACCCTTGCCAGGAAAAAGTTTAGAGAGATCTTTGGTTCTTGTTATTTTCCTGTTAAATTGGCAGAATTGACTCATGGTGACCCATACTAATTCCGTTTTGTCTAAGACACAAATTGAGGGCTACAGAATGGAAATGTTTTGTTTGGGGTGGGGGAAGAGGAAGAGTTGTTACCTTGAGTTACTCAGCTTCTTCTGGATGAGTGAATAGCTGCTACCCTCGAAAGCGGCATCCAGCACTTGCCACAACCCTGGTTTCTCCTCTTTTCCTGTCTCCTCTCTCCTTTCCTCCAGGGGGGATAACGTATGCGTGTGTCTGTGTGTCTGTGTTTGTTTGTATCTGCACTGTGCGTGGATACATTGCTGGAGGGGAGAGCTGAGAGAGCTGTTTAGCCTTCATTTCAAACCTCCATTATAAAACCTGTTGATTTCTCTCCAGAATAACACAAAATCCTACCAGAAAGGCATTGTAAAGAACTATCAATGCCATGGTAAATTTTGTGGCAAACTTAAAACTGAACAAGTAATATGCTTTTTCTTTTTCTTTCTTTCTTTTTTTTTGAGACAGTCTCACTATGTCACCCTCAGTAGAGTGCTATAGCATCACAGCTCACAGCAACCTCAAACTGTTGGGCTTAAGCGATTCTCTTGCCTCAGCCTCTCAAGTAGGTGGGACTACATGTGCCCACCACAACACCCGGCTATTTTTTTGTTGCAGTTGTCATTGTTGTTTAGCAGGCCAGGGCCAGGTTTGAACCCACCTGCCTCGGGGGTATGTGGCTGGCGCCCTACCCACTGAGCTATGGGCACCGAGCCTAATATACGTTTTCTTATAGCCAAATAGGTAACGTATTATATGTTGTTCAAAAAAAAGTCTCTCTTATAGCTTGCTAGGATGGCCTTCTGTTAAGTTAGCATGTGCTGTGCTACAGGAAACCCTACCACCCTGGTCCAAGGCTGCATGACCTTAGCATGAGAAGTAGCTGGTATTCTTGGCATACAGACCTGACCTGGGCTAAGTTTTTGGTCTTCCCTTCCCTTACCTTGGGGGTAAGGTCTGGATTGGACAAGCAGTGAGAAAGTCTCAGTTTAATTAGTTCTATAAATCCATGCCAGATTCAAGCTGCCCTACAGTATCCAGAATACCCCAGAACCAGTTCAAATACCTAACAGAAATTAAATTGACTTTGGGTATCTGTTCCATGGATTCCAGGGCAAAAGTGGACCTCCTAGGAATTTTGTTGTGGCAGAGGACCTTGGGAACAAGGGCTTCATCCTAGGATTGTGGAGTGGGGGGATGGAAAAGGCCTGGTTTTGACTATTATCCCACAGAGCACAGCTGCCATGGCGATGCATGGCCACCTACTTCCAGACTGTTTAGGGTGAGAGAAATAAAATTACTTCTTGTTTAAAGTTGGGTCTCTGTGACAAACAAATCTATATCCCAATTAATATGACTGTTAAATAGAACAGAAGTCAATAGAAGTAAAAGAATCTGTTAGCCAAAGTTTAGATGATAATATTCTAAGACTTACGGAAATTGTTCTGGCATTTACCTATTTATTACTATATAATGAATATTCTATATTCTCTATATACCAGGCACTGTGCTAGGCATTGTAGAACTAACATTCTACAATGTTAGTGCCTGGTGCCTGCCTCGTGGTGCTAATAGAGTAGACCGGTGTTTTGCTTTCTGTTGTGGTTGTTGTTGTTTTTAAGGGGATTTGGGGGTTGGGATGAGGATATGTGCACAGTTGCCTTTCTTTTTTTCTTTTCTTTTTTTTTTGTCAAGACAGGGTTCTACCTATGCCCTGAGCAGAGTACAGTGGTGTTGTAGCTCATGCAACCTCAGACTCAGGCTATGGGCATCCTGCTGCCTCAGCCTCCGAAGCTGCTTACAGGAACTCACCATGGTGCCCAGTTGGGGTTTTCCATTTTTTTTATGACTCAGGGTCTCACTCTCGCTCAGACAAGTCTCAAACTCCTGAGATCAAGCAATCCTCCCGCCTCAGCCTCCCACAGTGCTAGGATTACAGGCGAGGGCCACTGCGCCCAGGTAGACTCGTGTTTTTCAACCTCACAGCTCACTTGAACCTATAGTTAAACTTTGTGGCACACTTAAATTATGTTGATCAAAAACAAAAAGAGTAAATAAAACATAATACGCTTACTGTGAACTTCTTTCAAAAATAATTTAATTAGTGTTCTTTAAAAATTTTCATGAAATACCTAACATCCTCATATGAGACACCAGTTGAAAATCACTGGATTAGAGGGAGAAACAGACTAAGTTCTTACCCTACAGTTTGAGAAACACTGGCAGAAAAGTCATATGGGAATGCACAAGCCAAGCCTGTGAGACTCAGCACAGGCTTCCCAGAGAAATTGCTCTCCGAGGTGAGTTCTGAAGATGAGTGGAATTAATCAGAAGTAGTAGAGGAAGGGGAGTTGGGAGGAGGAGAGAGCGGTCTAGGCAAAGATGGACCAGGGGAAAGGACTAGGAGTTAGAAGGATCGCAGATCAAAAAAAAAAAATCCTGGGGCGGTGCCCATAGCTCAGTGGGTAGGCAGGCGGGTTCAAACCCGACCCGGGCCAGTTAAAACAACAATGATGACTGCAACAACAAAAAAATAGCCAGGCGTTGTGGTGGACACCTGTAGTCCCAGCTACTGGGGAGGCAGAGGCAAGAGAATCACTTAAGCCCAAGAGTTTGAGGTTGCTGTGAGCTGAGACGCCACAGCACTCTACCCAGGGTGACAGTTTGAGACTCTGTCTCAAAAAAAAAATCCTGGACATAGCCCCCTACTTCACAAACATGCTAAATAGGCCGATACTGTACATTTTTTCTTTAAAAGAATAGAGCTATATTGTCTCCTCCTGAGCACTGATTTGTCTTAATAGTATAACATACCAACTGGATGTTTGTCCCTTGGCAACATAAGGCATGTTTTTGTTTCACTTTAAGTAATCCCATAATCACTCAGATTATACTCTGTCAAGGGCCAGGTAAATACTAACTATTTTAGTGACCTCAAAAGAGAACATCTTGTATGTAGAGTACTGAATTTTACATACTAGCCTTGGATCCAAAGTCGGGTGGGGGGGGGGTGATGGTTAATTTTAGGCATCAACAAGTACCTAGATGAAGCATTGTTTCTGGGTGTGTCTACCAGGGTTTTCAGCGCTTGGAAGAAATCAGCATTTGAATCTGTGAAGTCAGTATTGACATAGTAGATGGGCCTCCTCAATTGTTGGGGGGCGGCCTCATGCAATTGCTGAGGGCCTGAACAGAAAGGCAGAAAGGGAGCACATTCGGCCCCTTCCTCCTGTCTCACTGCGTGAGCTGCGACATCTCATCTCATCCTCTCCTGTGCTCCGCCTGGGATTTACACCACTGGCTCCCCTCCTTCTCAGCCCTCTAGACTCAGACTGAACTACACCATCGGCTTCCCTGGGGTTCCAGCCTGCGGGCAGCAGACTGCATGACTTGTCGGCCTCCACGGCCCTGTGAGCCAATCTTCACTTTATACGGACACACATGCGCGCCTGTTGTTTCCGTTCCTCCAGAGAAGCCCGCCAGACACAGGAGGCAAACAAGGGAATGAACAAGGTAAGCAGGCAGGAGGGATGGGGGTGGTTGTGGGCTTCGGTTTACTCTGTTTTGTGTTATTGTAAAAGAATACCTGAGACTGGATCATTTATTAATAAGAAAGATTTCGCACACTGTTCTGCAGGCCGCACGCGAAGGTTGACACCAGAATCTGCACGTGGTGAAGGCTTCAGGCCGCTTCTACCCATGGGGGAAGGTGAAAGGGAGGGAGCACAGAGGTCACCGGGGGAGAGAGGAAGCAGGGAAGAGAGTGAGGAGGTGTCAGGCTCTTTGTGATAGCTGCTCTCCCAGGAACCAACAGAGCGAGGACTCACACGCTGCCTGGAGGAAAGCACCAAGCCGTTCAGGAGGGATCTGCCCTTACGACCCAAACACTTCCCATCAGGCCCTGTCTACCACACTGGGGACCAGATTTCAACAGAGGATGGAATGGAAAGCATCTGAACTGTCGTAGCCTTCATGGAACCATCATGGCCTAAATTCCAACTTAGAATGCTGTTTGTCCCATGTAGGACAGCTATCCTACCACACCCACGGCCAGAGTCTGGACCGTCTCTGGGGGCAGGAATACGGGCTGGATGGAAGGGCCTCTTTCACTTCTCACCTTGGAAATACTTCAGTGTTAGTGAGAGCCCTGACCAGGGAATGAGAAAGAAGACCAGATGTTGGGATCTCTTTTGAAGGAGAAGAAAGAACTTTAAAAGTATTAAATGTTGTAAGCCCCCAGAGAAAGGAGAAATCATGCCCTGTTAAGGCATCCTGAAGGAAACTCGAAGTGTGTAAATAGAATTTCAAGGTGGCAGGGAAGGGGTTCAAGGGAGGAGGACTGGAGCAAAGAAGAAAGCAATCCAAATGGAGGGAACAAAACGTGAGCCAGTTAGAGGTCAAGTGCAAGGTCAGCACAAACCAGGCAGGTGAGGGGCCCACCCAGCTGCACCATCCCACCGGGCACGCACGCCATCGCACCTCCTGCTCACTCTCTCACCAGAGCATTCCATGTGTCATACTGATGGACATGTCACTTCACCCAGTGTCAACTGTCCATGTCCCTCTGTGCTAGGGTTCTGTGTTTGAGATTTACATTGTTTGGGTAGGTCAGGATTACGGAAAGTTTAGTCACTCCAGCATGATTATCACCTACTTAACAGTATAAATAGTTTTGTATTGTAATCACTGATGTTTTCTGTCACTTTGCGGTTTACAAAAGTGCCTCTTCATATACTCCCTTAATCCTCACAATGCCACCCCCCAGAGTAGAAGTATTCCTATCTTGGTCTTATGAACTAAGAAAATGAAAGACTACAGACAATATAAATGCTGGACCAAGGTTTTAAACCTAAGTCTTTTGATATCAAATATCACAGTGCTTTCAAAAGAATGGTTTCTTTCTTAGAACATTTGTTGGCATCTTTCCTATTTTTTATGTTATTTAGGACTTACAGCATCTTATGAATTAGTTTATTTCTTCATATCCATTAGTACAGGTTGAACATTCCTAATCTGAAAATCCAAAATCCAAATTGCTCTGAAATCTGAAACTTTTTTGAGCGCCAAAGCAATGCTCAAAGGAAATGTTCAGGGCGGCGCCTGTGGCTCAGTGGGTAGGGCGCCGGCTCCATGAGGGTGGCGGTTCGAACCTGGCCCCAGCCAAACTGCAACAAAGAAATAGCTGGGCATTGTGGTGAGTGCCTGTAGTCTCAGCTACTCGGGAGGCTGAGGCAAGAGAATCACCTGAGCACAAGAGCTGGAAGTTGTTGTGTGTTGTAACGCCACGGCATTCTACCAAGGGTGACAAAGTGCAACTCTTATCTCTTAAAAAAAAAAAAAAAAGGAAATGTTCGTTTTAGATGTTACATTTTTTGGATTAGGGGTGCTTAACCAATATCATGCAAATATTCCGAAATCCCAAGCAGTCTGCATCTGAAACCCTTCTGGTCCTCAGCATGTTGAATAAAGGCTACACATCTGTAATTACAGGTGCATTCACACAGTTGCCAGCACGTGGCAATTATGTCTCTAGTGGCCCTTTCATGAGTGCTGTATCCCTTTCGTTCCCAGTGCCGTTACCCTGGTCAAGTTCATACTGCCTGGAACGGCTGCCCCATTCATTCATTCACACAATCGTGCAGGCAGCTGTCACGCCCCAGGTGCTGTGCTGAGTTCTAGGCATGCTGTGGGGATCGATGTAGAGCTCCTGCTCTCAAAGAACTTATGGTCTAGATAGAGAATGAGAGAACGAGTAACTAGAACCTTTCGAGTAATGAGAGAAATGCCGCAATGGAGCAGGCAGAGCATGCGGCCCCTAGTGTCAAGGTCAAGCCTCCGAGTCCACAGTTAAGGAAGGAGTCAGCAGTATCTAAGGCTGAGACCTTCATGGGAAACATACGCTAGCAAGTAAAAAAAGGGAGAAATGTTCAGTTTGGGTAAAAGAAATGGCCTGGGCATGAGCATCAGCATGAGTGCCAGAAAGTACAAAGTAATTTCACGGCCAGACTGAAAGGAGTTTGATACGCCGGAAGGGTGGCTGCCATGGGAAGAAGTTGTTGAGAAATGAGCTAAGATTGCGAAGAACCTGGGAGTCGTAGTAACGAATTTGAACTTTATCCTGAGGCAGAGGAGGCCATCGGAGGATTTCAGGCAGTGCAGCTACAGGAGAAGCCTTGAAATTTAAAAAGGTTTGACCGCCTGTGGAGAAAAGATTAGAGCAGCACTGCCCCTTCGAAATATGATGTGAGCCACTTATCTAATTTTAACTTTTCTAGAAGCTGCATTAAACGAGTAGGAACAGTTAAAATTAGTATTTTATGAGTTAGTTAATTTTCGTTAACTTTAATAATATAGTTTTTCTATCCCACGTACTACAAGGAGGTTTGGAGAGGAGTGACCATATTGAAGAAGTGTTTAGCAGGGGGGATGGCAGGAAATTATCACAGGCAAGGACTCCCTCTCTCTGTTTGCACACCAAGATCAAACTCATTTTCCTGAAATACGGCCCCCATTTAGATACTCCCTGTTTCAATGCTTCCTTTGTTCCCCTTTTGCCCACCAGTGTAAATAAAGTCCGAATTCTTTAGCCAGCAGTGCGCCCGGTTTCTCCCTCATCTGCAAGCTCCCCTCCACAGCTGGTCTTCTTTGCTTCTACCTGTAAACCCAGTGTCTGAGATGAGGCATAACCTTAAACAGAAGGAATGAGAAGCCTTTGGCTCAGCACTCTGGAACGGGGCATCAAACCATTCTCACTCCTAGTCAGACCCCTATGTTCCAGGTCTGACTCCTGGCTTGGAAATCTGCCTGGTCCCTCTGGGGCTGGAGCCCAGCTTCTTGCTTTCCATTCTGCTCTTTCGGA
Organism: Perodicticus potto; assembly: GCA_963574655.1. Lineage (NCBI taxonomy): Eukaryota > Metazoa > Chordata > Mammalia > Primates > Lorisidae > Perodicticus > Perodicticus potto. The sequence goes on along the minus strand of CAUYRH010130136.1, from coordinate 3,355 downwards.
GCTCGGAAGTCTGCCCATAAACCTGAGTGTAGCGGCTGGAGCCTGCTAACTGCTGACAGACTTTCTTAGTCCCTTCCTCCTGATTACATTTCCAAGTGTCACCTGTTCCTACATGTCTCAGCACCTCCCCTCCTTGAGACTTGTCACCTACCTCTCAACACCAACTCTACTTGCCTGGGTGACTGCTTCTCACCTATTGCCATATTCTTCTGCAAATCTCTTCCAGTACCTCGTCTGACAGCCTAGACTTCCTTGAGGTTCTTGCCCCATTCTGTAGGGCAGATTTAGCCCCTCCCAGTTTGCCTGGTCTTTTCAACCAGGTCATTTCTAACCATATCTTTAGCTATACCAATGAACACCTCAAGGCCCTCCAGATTAGAGCCCCACCTCATTTAAACTTCTTCTTACTATGCTTGTGTAACCTTGCCTCCAGTCAGCATAATCTCATCATTGTTTGCTGTTCATTCCCCACAGTTACAGACCTCACTTATTTATTTCTGCCAAGATGACAGTCTGGAAACGGCTTTTTCCCATTCCATTGCCACAAGACTTAGGCATTCATAATAAATATTAAGCTAAAAAGTATGACAATCCATAATTCCCTCTCCACCCCAACTGGAAATTACATCTCCCTCCCCTGAATTCCTGAGGCTCATTATCTGCTTCCTTTGTGGATTTTATTGCCTTCTTCCTTATTTTAAACATCTTATCTCCCTACAAATATAAACTTGGGAAAAAGACTCATGTCTGATTACTAAGCAGAGCAAAGTGACTAGGGAAGAGGAAAAGAGGATGAAAAGGAGAGAGGGAAAAAGGGAAAGAGACTTGGATCAATTGCAAAAAATAAGTATGGGTTCATCCCCATTATAACCAAGGGAGGGTGGGCGCTGCCGTGGGCTCCGGCCAACCGCCGCTGCGGCCCATGGGCAGAGTCAGCTGGGCAGGCTGGCATTAAGCTGAAAAGAAGATGTCCCTGTATGACGACCTGGGAGTGGAGACCAGTGACTCGTCCAAAAACTTCAAACTGCTCAGTCTCAGCTGCAGATGAAGAAGGCAGCGCTCACCCAGGCCAAGAGCCAAAGGACAAAGCAAAGGACGTTCTTGCCCCAGTCATTGACCTAAAGCGAGGAGGCTCCTCAGATGACAGGCAGGTCGTGGACACCCCACCACACGTCGCCGCGGGGCTGAAGGATCCGGTTCCCAGCGGGGTTGCTGCCGGGGAGGTTCTGATTCCTTTAGCTGCCGAGTACGACCCTGTGCTCCCTAACGACCGCGAGAAAGCAGTGAAGCGCCGCAGAGCAGCGCAGAGACCGCGGGGGCTGGAAAGGCAGGCGGAAACAGGAGAGAGGGGAAAGCGGCGTAAAGACACGCACGAACCGGTGGGTTTGCAAGACGACCAGATGCAGATTCCGATGAAGTGAAGATTATGAGCGAGAGAGGAGGAAGGGAAGTGCGGGCGGAGCTGCCATCGCGCCGCCGACTTCTCTGCGAGAGACAAAGCGCTGCCTCGAGGTTTTCCTTACGAAGAGCACTCGAGACCCGCTCCCAGTCCGCCAAGGCTGCTACCCCACCCCCGGTGTACGGGGGGCAGCACAGACCGCGGTCTCCCACGGGGCCCAGCAACTCCTTCCTGGCTAACATGGGGCACAGTGGCACGTAAGATCGTGCACAAGTGCGGCTTCCGCGAGGGCGAGGGCCAGGGCCTGGGCACTGCCCTGTCGGCGGCGAAGACCAGCAAGCGAGGTGGCAAGACCGTTGTGGGTGACTCCCCAGATGCAACCAAGAAGTCGGATTCAAATCCGTTAACTGAAATACTCAAGTGTCCTGCTAAAGCGGGCCTGTTAGGGAACATGGTTGGTGCGGGAGAGGCAGATGAAGACCTGGAAGTTGAAACCAAGGAAGAATGTGAAAAATACGGCAAAGTCGGACAATGTGTGATATTTGAAATCCCGGGGGCCCCAGATGACGAAGCGGTACCGATATTTTTAGAATTTGAGAGAGTGGAATCAGCAATTAAAGCTGTCGTTGATCTGAATGGGAGGTATTTTGGTGGGCGGGGCGTTAAAGCATGTTTCTACAATTTGGATAAATTCGGGGTCTTGGATTTGGCAGAACAAGTTTGATTTTAAGAACTAGAGCACGAGTCCTCTCCAGTGATCCTTAAGTGTGCTACCTGCTGAGCAGAGGAGCAAACCCACAGCCCCCAGGGCTGCTGGGTGCTGACACTCTTGGAGGGACTTCTAGGACATATGTTGGTTGAACCCTTTTTTATTTTGTGGTTTTTTAATACAGTATAAAAATCCTTTAAGAAAAAAACAAAACAAAAAAAGAATTATAACCAATATCACAGGAGTCAGTTTCTGACAAAAGGATTAAAGTTCAGCCCCAATCCTCTCTGTCTCGTGTGCTCACTTTCCCCTCCTCCTTCTGACATGGTATGTTGCAACAAGAAGGTCCTCACCAGATGTGGTCCCTTGATTTTGGACTTCCTAGCTTCCAGAACCGTAAGCCAAATAAACTTCTATTGTTTATCAGTTTTTTAAAGAAATAATTATAGTTGAGTCTAAAATGGTGACATAGAAGCAAGCTGGTTCTATTCTCCTCCCCTCCCCCAACAAAGTAAAAAACAAATGAACAGTGCCAGGATTATCACCAGAAGTACTCTAGAACTCAAATATAAAGATGAGACAGCTCCAACATTCCTGGGGCCACAGAGATATGAAAAAACTTCAAGGAGATGGGAAGAGAATCAGATTCCACATCTGTGACACCCCTTCTTCCCCCAACTCACTGTCTCTACACTGGAAAAAGTAAGAGCAAGGTGGACAACCAGCTTCCTCAAAATCTTGGGTTCCCTGCAGGAGAGCTGTCCCTGCCTTAACGCAAAGAAAGCAATGCAAGTGCCTAAAGGGAGAAATATCCCTGTGGACAGGCAAAGACAAAGGGTGAAGGCGGGACTACCATCCCCAGTCCTGAAACATCTGCTCTGTACCTTGGGCAAAGGACATACCAAATCAGAGTGCTATAGGAGGTTTGTTTCACCGGTCATCTAGGCATGAGCCAATTAGCCTTCTCACACTGCCAATTTGTACCCTTTGGGAACTCCTTCATTTGGAAAAGGCAGCAATCAATCACTTACAAGAACCAAGGCAAACTTAGGTTTAAGGCACCTAGAGCAGAAAAGGAGGCAATGATGTAAGCAAATATATCCAGTAAAAACCGAAACAAGCCAGACAGAGAAAACTGGAATAAATAACTAATAATTCCATGCAAGACAGAGATATACATCCACAAAAAGCAACAGCAAACAAGGAACCATGATCTTCCCAAATGACAAAGCAAGGAATCAGTAAAT